>JAPYYV010004910.1:0-16036 GCA_030522625.1 Copidosoma aretas
TTTGGCTCCGAGCTTCTAAAGTGAAGCCGCCAAGTATGAATTTCAACAAGCGTTGAACTTGCTTGGTATGGAGCAGCGCGTATACATGTGTGGGTGTAAATTTAAAAATTACACACACATACATCAAATTAAAAATAATATTAATGTTTGTTTATTAATTTGACTGTAAGACCGATATAAATATTTGTCTTGTTTAAATATTAAAGCTGTTTCTCATTATTTGAATAATTCATTGAACCGAGTTCAAAAATCTTTTCTGATTAAAGATTTACTATAACATCTACATAAAAACAACGTCACCGTTATGAGCATAATTTTCGATGGAGACTTAGCTCACAAAACTGCTTGTAAAAATTTAGGTGCTAGTTTTGATTTAGACAATGACGGATAATATAAGCCCTACTTCATCCATCCTAGTTATAATGAACCCTTGTACATTTTTCATAACGCCTGTCATGTTCTTAAATTGTGTCGCGATTATTTTGCCTTAAAAGGCCCGATTGTTGTTGATGGTGGGAAAAAAATAGACTGGAGTTATATTTCAAACTTAACGAAAAACAAAATGCACAGAAACTCCATTGTGCCAATAAAATTACAAATCGCCGTGTTCTTTTACAATCCGAGAAAATGGAAGTGTTCCTGGCAGCACAATTATTAAGTATAAGCACTGCCTTTTCATTGAAATTTTTAGAATATGAAATAGGAGATGAAAATTTTAAAAATTCGTTCTACGGCAGATTATTGTGAGCGAATCAACAATATGTTTGATTCACTGAATATTAAATGTAAATTCAGCAAAATTCCAGAAAGCCCCCAAATTACAAAAGATTCCTTACTAACAAGAAAAAACCAAATGGAAGATCACGTACAGTACATAAAAAATTTACAAGTTTTTTAAAGGTACAGCAAAAGAAAAAGAAAGGTTGGCATGTTAACTGTAATCCCCAGTACAGAGTGGTCTCAGTACTTAGAAGCAAAGGCACTCAAACTGGTTTTCGTGATTTTGTTATCAGTCTTTCAAATTTAGCCAGTCTGGCAATAGATTTGATCACGAACAAAATTATAACATGCCTTCTTAGCTGCAAATTAAGTCAAGATCACATTGAAATGTTTTTTTCAATGATTGGACGAATTATTAGACACAACAACAATCCAACAACTATCAAATATAGATCCTCCTATAAAAAACTTGTTATGAATAAAATAACTTGTATTATTTATAATTTAGCTAATTGCCTACCAGTAGATAAAGCGCTGTAGTTGTCTAAGGATGCGAAGATTGAAGATGTTGTGAATGATAATGAAAAAAGCAGTATTATCGCTATTCCAAAAACTAAGTTTACATTTAAGTCGACCAAGCATGTATAATTCCTACTAAAACTACCGTTCATGAAGGATGTTCAGATGTTTCCTGCACATAAGAATATACTTTTTTGGGTTCGATAATTGACGTTTTAAACGAAAAAATTCATTGTTCTCATTGTTGAAACTTACTCTCCAGATCAGTTGCTCCATCCAATAGTAATGAAAACAAAAATAATGACACATTAACTAATTTGAGAAATTGGGGAGGCTTACATTGTGCATCAGAGGACGTTATAACTATTTGTACACGTACAGATAGAGTTATAAGACAGCAAGTTAATATTTTTGACAAAAATATTCTTACAATAATAGCTAGAGACACATTGAAGAATTTACTTCTATTTATTTTCAATGACAATCATTGCCTTGAACAAGAGCCTTTGATAGATCATCAAACACAATTGATGTTGTTAATTGTTAATCAGTACACTGACATTCGTATGAAGCATGAAATGTCTTTAAGAAACAAAATAAAAAATCTATACACCATTCTGTGGCAAGTATCTATTTGTAAATAAAAAACTTTGCGTGATACGATTGTTTTATTTCGGATCATACCTAGTATCAAATGTAGTATAATTTTATGTTATGTTCATATTTTTTTTCCATTGATCGTGCTCTTTCTTTACTGCACACTTATTACTTTTCATCCAATTTAGATCTTGATAGATTTATAATATAACCTTATATATCATGCAGGATATATCCATATATTATTGCACATTAATGTAAAATAATTTTTAAACTTTTTATAAAAAAAAAGAAACTTGGTCTTGCACATTTCTGATACAAAGCAAAATGTAACGCCTACATAACTACCGAATCGTTGACTCTCCAGCTTACGTTTACAAGTGAATTGGTTTACTTAGTTGGAAAAGGATTTTACAGTGATGCATTTTTCAATGTACTGACATTTAGACATGGAAGTACATATTTTTTTGAAATTTAAAGTTTATTGCTTAGCTTCAGTTATCTACGTATTTTTTGATTATGTGTATGAGTTGGAGTCATGTTGGAGCTGTTCTGCTTAATTATGTGCAGCAACTTAGGACTATACCTGTACATACAGCGGTGCTCCAGCCAATCACAGAACTTGGCTAGACAGAGATAGAGGGATCAGTATGCAGCGTTCTCTCTCTTTTGTAGTAACGCGAGATCTGGCTTCTTGCGTACTCTATTCTAATATCTCTGTAGCAGGAACCAAGAGAACTGATGCTTCCTTTAGAAAAAAAGAAGACCCTTCCCATCACACTGGAGACTCTCCTCTAATTTTCGTAGAGCCAAAAATAGACATGATTAAAGATTTCAAATTGGATTTTATGCAGTTAGGGTGCTTTGGTGTCATAAAAAAGCTGTGGAATTTTGGACAAAAGAGCCTGGCACGAAATTATATAAAGTAAGTATTCTGAGGTTATCATCTAGGTTCATGAATTTTTCATCTCAGTTGCCATACAAGTATCAAAGAAGTACAATAAGATCTCTTGGAGAAATAGCAATATGAAAGTCCACTGAATTTAATTGTTTTCTGAAATATGGTAGAACATTCGTGTTATAGGGCATTTTACCACCAAAGCAGTTATATCACTTTAATTTATTAAGTTTGGCCTCTAGAATTTCATCATGGAACGAAGTGTGCATGCAATACTTACATCGATCAGGCTCAGACATACTTGGAAATATTTGTTGCATCTGCTGCAGATTTATACAAAGAAAACATATAAGTATCTAATTTTCACAGCTCATTGCATATAGCCGATGACGCAAAAGTTAAAAAAGTTTGTTCGGATGATATTAGAGCGTATGCTTTTGAATGTAAGCTCAAAGACCTTAGTAACGCAGATAAAAGTGGATATAGGGGTAAAACGTCCAATAGATAGACACCCGTCCAATAGATGGACTTCAAGAATAAAACAATCTTGAAGAGTTCTAAGTGGTTCAACAAATTAAATTCTCTTTATTAGAAAGTGACATGGAATTACAACTTATCGTTGGTTTAGTGTTGTGGTTTTTAAATTCTAAATCGTTTGTTCTTGATTTTTTTCAAAGTGTCCCTCTATTGAACGGGTGTCTATCTATTGGACGTTTTACCCCTAAACTTTTGGAACAATTATATATAAAAAATAAAGAGTGATTATTTAACTTGGGGGCATTGTATAAATGGTTTTTATAGTGCAGATATTCATGTAATAAGTAGTATAGTATTGAAACAATAAAAGGTAAGAATTAAACGTATAAAATATTGTGGCAGTGAGCTAAGTCGAAATAGAACGAATAATACAGTTTTATAAAAAAATAGAATAATACTTAACATACATAAGTTTAATTGTGAATTGGATGAGGATTTGAATGATACACTAACTATAAAAGAAAAAAAACTTAAAATAATGAAAAATGCGTGTAGTGAACTAATTGGATTAAGTTATTTAAAAATTTACAAAGTTAGAGAAACACATGAAAATACTGATGCAAAAGTACATGACATAAAGTGTACAATGGTACTTATGAATATATTTGTAGTACCAGATGAGCAGGAGAATAGTATGTTGTACCTCTCCTACATATGTAAATAAAAAAATTTAAAAATAGATGTACATAAAAAAAACATTTCCCCAAACTGGCGTATTGGTAGCGAGAATGAAGTTGGAGGGGAGAATGGCGCTGACTGTCACTTTGACATGTGATCTTATGGTTGTTCCCCCCAGAATGCCGACGGCAGCTGCTTTCACTAATTTTTTGCCATAACATGGAGATTCTACCGAAACGAGGGCAGCACATGTCATTCTCGCTCCCAATACAAGTATACTTACTGAATCTCGCGCTTGTTTCTACATGCATGTAAATATATATGTACTGTGACATGGCAGTTTGACGTGTCACAATACCCTCTATGTCATGACAGGGTTAAGGGGTCTCTTTGCTAGTTATCTCCTTTTCGCGACTTGCTATCTTATATTCATACTACTACATGGTTAATTAAAGTACCTATACATGAGACATATGGTGGCTTGGCTTGGCTCTTCTCCCTTCGGATCCCCACTCGTCCAGCATATACGTGTGCGCTGCTAGCACGATATAGGTATACCACCATTAGCATACCTCAGACATATATCATAAGGTAGGCACGAATACTACTGCACCCACATACAAGCATTCGTGTGTCCGTCGCACCAGCATTGCCGATGTCTGGATCAATGCTACTGCGCTTGCCCAGCGAGAAAGGGACAGCAGACTTCACCCTGCGAGAGGTCCGTGCTGACACGATGCTGTGCTTGTCATCTGACTCCCGCCGTCGCCATTGTCGTGTACAGCTGTCCAGCGCCCGAACATCAGAGCACGCGTACAACCGTCGCCATTATAAAACTACTACGCTCTTCGTGCCCCGATTCCTAATGCTGCATCATCGCCTGGTCTGTGTCTCCGTTTCACCGAGTGTTCAAGTAGGTGCTAGTGGTATGTGCTTTTGGTGTGTTCAAGTGCATTTCGTCAAGCAGTCGTGTCCCAATACCTTATACCCTGCCGTAGGAGTCAATCTAAGCCAAGCGTTTAAAGTTGTATTAGTGTTGTTAATTATTATTCAGTGAAATGATAAGCAAGTCGTGAATCGTGAGCTCGTTTCCCGCGTGGTGTACTCAATAATGTTTTATTGTATTCTCTCAATTCTTCCAATTCTTCAAGTAATAACGCATTAGTGGACGTGCGCAAGTGAGTTAGTCGTAGCCAGTGATTTCTTGGCTTTGTATGCAACTTAAAGATTGCACATTACCGTATTTTGCTGCGGCCAATCCACTCTCGTGCCACTAACGCGTCATTTCCCCTTCAACCCCCCTTCTTCCTCCGCTGTCATCGTAATCCCCGGCGACAGCGTGATAGTATTCGCTATGCGGATGTGGTTGGAGGGGATAAGAAAATCGACCGAAGCGCCCATGGTGAGATGAAGGTGCGTTTTGAGAGGTCGCGAGTGATTGCAGCAAAATTAAAGTTCAGTGTAAGAAACAGACTTTGAGCCGCAATATATTTGTACTATAATTGCAAGAAAATTCAGCGCTCTCGCATGAAGTAGAATATAGCTCGTAAGTTCAATTGGTTTTTTTGTGAATTGAAAATAAGTGGTTGGAAAACAAAGGTGCGCGTAAATATATATGAACATCTTTGTTATTATGCGTTGTACTGTTCTTACGTGAAGCGTAAAAGTTGTAGCTGATCAAAAAATGATTGATAGACACCAGTGCTCCTTTCCTATTTTAACATAAGAAGACTTTACCACATTTGATAATAGGACAAAAATGAAGATTTTGTAAGACTTCTTATATTATGTTTATTTTTACGTATAAGACCATGGAATAAGTGATGTATTTTTTTCAGAAATGTTTTGTTATGTCTTGCACCAATGTCTATAACTCTGATAAAGACTATCTTTATAGCGTTTTAAAAACAATGCCTATCAAAGATATTCTTATCTGTTATACTGCACAACAAGTCAGTGGCAATAAACCCATCATTTCCCTCACTAATTTTTTTAAATGCATAGATCGTATCCCGATCGGAAAAAGACTATGGATTCGTTAAACGAATATAAGGTCTATCTACTATTTCCATAAGATAATCTCTATGGCCCAAGTATGTCGTGTTACCAGGGGAATTTATGAGCTCTGTATGGGGACCGTAGATTCCGGCAACATTAAAGTGCCTATGCAAGGCCCGCAAATACTAAAATGTACATAAACAGGTTATGTTTTCCGACTCCAAAACAGCGTGAACTCTATATTTTTATCATTGCACAATTAATAAGGCTTTAAAAAAACGTTTACACAGTAAAAAATTCTGCTACGAATAATCTTAATTGTATTTTAAAAAGGATTATGCTTAGTAAAGATGTTCTGACCTGTTACATGGCACAACAGGCCGCAGTGGAAATAAACCTAGTAGGTATGTTCGAGGACTTCAGTTTGAGCGCTCACGGCTACTCACGGTGATTTCGAAGCTTTGAAATGTATATCTATATAGATGGTAAATATGCCGAATTTTACGCCGTGAGTGCCCAAAACTAAGGTCCTCGAACATACCTATTATGTCCACGACTTATTTTTTACATGTATTAATGGTACGTATTTATGTCTATTAGCATATTCGATTTCTTTCTAAACAGTTGCATTAATTCTGTAGACGTTATGCTCAAATGCTGCTCAAAACTCACAAAAAAGCAAATAGAAAGTCACAAAATCATAAGTACTAGGACAAATTATAAATAATTATGTTGATTATAATAGCGGACGAGAAAATAGATACAAAAAAAAATTTCTTCCAGGCAAGGACGAAAATGAAATAAAGCCTTAATTCAATGTACCTATAAGTGATGACTGAAATACTCATTTATATATTTTGTATCAAAAAATTTCATTATATTGCTAAGTTGTATAATTCTGTTAATACAGTGTTTATAGATAATGATCAATAATTTTGTGATATACATTTTAATTTATTTTCCCACATCATCCAGTTAATTTGATTGATGTTTAATGACATGCAAAATAGGTAAATAATAAGAATAAATATATCTCCAGATTTTGGGGTTAGGTTTTTCATCGCTATGAAGCATATGGTCCACATACATAGGCCATACATTTACCTGATAATACACAATATTGGAGCCATAAAAGCGCCATAAGTTGGCCATATCAGGAGTTTGTGGCAACTATAATAGTCCTTACACTCCCCGTCGAGTCTATTTCCGATCGGGGACTAGCTCAAGCACACCTCCCGCTCATGTTGTCCGTAACGAAGAGAAATAGTTAATCGATCCCCGATGAAAAACAGCGGAATAAAACTTCGAGGCAAACAGCGAGACTTGAACGGTCATCAACCAAGTACTAACGGCAGCCAAACGCTGCTGAGCCTAAGTGATCGACAAAACTGCAATTCTACCGCTGGGCTCCGTGTCGGTATACATAATAGTTTTGAGGTAAAAGTAGAATGTTGCCTTTTGTGTGTACATATACATATTTATATTTTATTGTAGTACACTACGTCCTACTTCGGACACTCGGTACTTTGGGACTGGGGGAGGAAAGGGGATATAGGGCGGGTAGTGGATGCTGCTCCGCATTCGCTAGGATAAGTCCTGTGGGTGGGGAAACCACTCAGGAAAAATCCAGCCCGGCAGGAACCGGTGTATTGCCTATGTTCCGACCTGGTGTCTATGTCCAGGTGTAGGGCATAGGCACCAGGACTAAGCTTCTGTACAGCTCTTGCTCACGTTGACCTGTAACGTAAGAGAAACAGTTAATCGAACCCTGGGAAAAAAGCAGCGGAAGCGAACGTCTAGGCAAGCGGCAAAACTGGAACCAAGTCCATGCCTGTACACTGCTTGATTCTAGAGATCGACGAAACTGCAACTCTACCACTACGCCACCGTGTCGGTCTATATATGACTGATTTCGCGCTAACTTGCCCAGATCGTGTACTGCGTTGGTACTCGAATTCCGAAACGAAATTGAATGTCATGAGGCGCAATACCTGCGTAAGATATTGTGTTTTAACTGATGGGAATGTCAAAACAGGCATAAGAATCAGTTTTCATTGAAATATTGAGGAACAAAGGGTCGAGATATGCTTTTCCTACCTCGGGTCTTTTTGGAACCCTGGTAAACCCTCGGTAGACAAAATAGCATTCGTTACTCGATCGTAAAGGCTTTATTACGAATCTGGTAACGGCTGTCGCCTACGGCTCGTGCCGTGAACTCCGTAGTCTGTAAACAAAAGCCTTTCCAATCTCGTAAGACAACTGCTATTCCGTCTCTCTGTAACAAACTTGATTTTTTAACTTTCGACACCTTGTGTACTTACGTATACCTGATGGGCCACAAGTAAGATATGCGTCAAAAACTTTGACATATTATGTACAAGGTGCTACTAATATCAAAGCCACACTCAGTCATTAAGTTGTCCAACGAAGCGCATAGATTTTGTAACGAGTTTTCGTCTCAATAAATAGACCATTACGTCATTGGCTCGGAAAAAAGAAAGAAAATATTTTTAGTCCCATTAAACGGTGGATTCTCGTACTGCACACCGGGGGTAAACAAACGCGAGTGACACATTCCGTATTCACTCAATACTCAGTTGTCGGTGAGCGCAGAGATGTCAAGTTCGCTCCCATGACTCAGGATAATGTCGTGTTCGCTCCTGAGTAATCAAGGTGCATGGTCGGATTCGCTCCCGAGTTATTAGGGAACTGTTATATATATATATATATAATAGAGTGCATATTTAAATCGGCTCTATCAACTGACATTACCAATAGAATTGTTTGTAAATAATTAAAGTTCCTCTACTGCGTTCTGCGTTATGAAATTCTAAAATTGTTTTAGGTAGCTTCGGTAAACAGTTACGTCAAGCTATACCACTGTTTCCTCTGATCCGATCGACATCTTTGATTGGCAATCTTTTACAACTCCTAAATATACATTTCCATCGAACAATATCAGTGCACAACATTTTCTGAAAACTAAATGTGTAATCATTCAAATAAATCAGGGTTTTACTTTTCTTACTGTTATAAAACTCCATTGTTAAATAATCAAATACGATAGTTCAAAGTCAAAATATCCTTTCGGTCACCCCGATTCTCAACTTGTCTCTCATTCCACTCTTGAGCATCGGATCTTCACCAACCTTTTTTTTTCAGTACCATTGGGCTAAATATGAGACACATGTCACAGCGTTTGGTCCAACTATTATTTTTTCGCGAAATACAACGATACACGGTGGTTCTACTGTCAACGATAGTCGCAAAATAGTACATTACTTTTGGTGGTCCCAACTCAGTTTAAATGAAAGTTAAAGTGGAATCCTATCGATTAAAAAAGAAAATTGATGAATTTTGCGCGCCCGATTAAAAGATAAAGCGGTTTAAAGATATCAACGGATTTTCATTAATAATCTACAAAATCTCATTTTCAACGATTTTCGCATCTGTTCTTTGAACACCTGTAACTTTTGACCGCTAGCACCAAACTGGATAAACTTTTAGTTAATTGCTAGGGCATGATCCCAGCTTTTATTTAAGCTGTGTGAGAACACTTCTACCTCAAACACAGCTCACCTACACGCACCAAAGGTGGACTTGTTTTTTTCAAAAATTGACTAAAATTCATCATTGTACAATATTGTATGTCTGATAAACCAGAAACTTTGTAGTGAAATCACTTTAAGTATTTGTGAAGGATGGTCTTTGCATTACAAGTACCGCAAAAACTTTTTTTTAACCATGTTTAGTTTCAACCATTTTCTAAGTTAATCTGGGCAAGTTAACACGGAATCAGTCATATATATATATATATATACACAAGCATCAGAGACAATCGATTAAGTTGAAGGTTCACATAAATTATAATCTTATCAATCTACTTCGAAAAGAGTAAAATCCGTAAATTACTCTTTTCAAACGAATAAATGCAAGTTTCCTCTTTTGAAAAGAGTAACATTACAATTTTACGACTTAGAAACGAGTAATATCCGGAAATTACTCCTTTAAAAAAAGTAAATTCATATTTCCTCTTTTGAACAGAGTAATAATATACTTTCACAACTTTGAAAAGAGTAATAACCATGAATTTCTCCTTTGAAAAGAGTAAATCTTTAATCTTAACATTCTTGAAGAGTAATTTTGAGATTTTGCTACTTCGTCAGTAGTGATTTCGGAAAATTACTCTTTCTACCCTCAATTGTTACTCTTCAAACTTTAAACTACACATGCGGGTGAAATATATTCATGGATAAAAGTAAAAAATGTGTCAATTGCCTTGATTGGAGTGGCCACTCTGCTCGATTCTCCCTCAATCAGTTGATGTACTTAAGATAAACAGCAACCTTCTCAATGCTTGAGAGAGCTGTCCTTTCATTAAGGATCGCAGCAAGGCCAGTATTTTCCAGTATTTTAAAAGAGTAACATACATCACTTAGATATCACTCTTATGCAAAAGTAAAAAATTATATATTATAAAAGCAAACGAAGTAAAAAAGAGATGACTCACAGGTCATACAAAGAGTATACTGCTCTTCATCATAAATACAATAATTTTAAGTTGGCAATGTAATGTTGTTACAAGATTGAAAAATATTCGTAACTGACCCAAAAGAGGTAAATCAATTAGTTTGCAACTTATTAATGTTATTGGGCAGAGACAATTACTGCGCTGAGGTAACATGTCAGAAACACTAAAATGGTGTTGACGATAGGAACTCGTATTAATACATAGAAGACTCTTATAGTAATGAAAAAAACTCTGTTTTATTCTGTTTGTGAGTGACTATCTTAAACTCCATTCGAGTAATCCTTAGATAACGTTTTAGACTGAAAATAAAGAGAACATGGATTCAAATCTCAACGCAGTATAAATTTTTTTTTTTTAATAATTCATATTTATTATCGAAAAATAAATATCAAATGCTTTTTTGTTGACAAAGTGCACTGGTATTAATTGATCTTTATTTTTAATATTTAAAATATTCGCTAATTTTTAATAGTAAGTATCATTATACATATAATTAACAGTAAATACAATTTTTAAAATCGAAATTTTTTTAAATATTAATAAGTAATAAATCGTATTTTACATGATTTTCGTGGAATTATCTTTCTCGCACAACTGATGGGTCACATGATAAAGGATGTTTATGTGTTGCATGATAAGTTGAGACTGACTACATAGTTTTTTCAAGCAGATGAATTCAAAAATGAGATGTTAAGAAATGAAATAAAAATAAAATCAAATTAGAATTATAAGCTTATTGAAGATGAAAATCATTTGTTTGAAAGAAAATTAAATGTGTAACTAAAGTTCGGGGGATGGCATGCGAAGTATAATTAAACAATAAAACAACACTTGATAAAATTTATCCCGTTCGAAAGAGTAAGTTTTGTTGTTTTACACTTACTTAAAAATTTAATTCGTAAGAACAAAGGTCGTTGGAAAATTGAGTTTATGATCTTTGTGTTCTAAAGGAAAACTTTATTGCGATGCTATCGTTACTTTTTATTCTACAGAAATTATGTGAGATACGAACATAAGATTCATTGTTAGTTTATATTTAATAATTTTATTATGTAATTAACCGAACTTACTGTTTATTTTTTAATGATTATTTATGTTTATAATTTACGAGTGACATGAAATGTATATAACTTTATAATGAAATATTAATGCAACTAATAATCTATTTTATACGAAAGAGCACATAATATTTATTTTTAGTTATCAATAAGATTAAAAAGAATCGCGTTCGCATAGAATCGTCCCTACGATCGCTATATTTGGTTGATTCTGCTACAACTGGCTCCGATGTTGTCCCCGGCTCATATGCACGTATTGAGCTAAAATTGATGAATGTACAGGTTAATATTTGTATAAAAAGTTGCGCTATTTCTGCTCAAAACATAAAAGAAGAAATTCAAGGTCATTTTGGGGAAAAAGGGGTCAAACTGTCCCATTTAGATCTTTTTACATTTCGACCCTCACTGCGTGAACTTCAAGCTCGTATATCCAAAATGCAATCACACACTGAAAACATTGGGATATAATCTACCTATCGCCACCTATATCAAATCCAAATTCCATTATTAACAGTACAAGAAGTCTACATTCATTATGGCCCCAAAGTACAGTCAAAAAGTAGTGCTCGCTCTGCAGGCCTTAACAACAGCCCTGAGTGGTTTAATATAGTCATGTAATGGTGGATTCTTCAACTACACTGTATAAAAAAACAATCAGTTTCACCGTTATTAGTCGTTGTTCGAAACTCTCGCGTTACCGAGGGCCTGAACTTTTGAATTTCGTGAGGATGAGAGTTGCTGTCCTTTCCGTCCACTTCGTCCTGCGACGCGTATAGTCTGTGAAAGTACAGGATACGCATTATCTCCAAGATTTCGTCATCACAGAAGGTAATAATTGCAAAAAAACTCAATATTGTGTCTACCAGCTGTACGAGCTCTTCAAAGTTCGAAATGTCATTTCCGTCCAACCCAATATTCAAAGTGTCTGTTGTCTCGCTCTTGTGCATCGGATCTTCATCAAACTTTTTTTCCAAAACTGTAGGGTTAAAATATTAGACATATGCCTCGGTGTTTGGCCCAATCATCATTCTTCCACGAAATCCATAGGTAAACGGTGATTCTACTCTTAACTAGTAGCGAAGTAGTACACTATTGTAGGTGGTCCTAACTTGGCTTAAATGAGAGCTCAAACGAAGCTCTATAGATTAAAAAAAAATTTGTTGAATTTTTTGCACGCATCAAAAGTTATAGTGATTTTCAAACAAATGACTAGACTCCGGTAAATATCCACGAAATCTTATTTTTAACGATTTCTAATGATCTTCTTTAAACAGCTGTAACTTTTAATCAGTGGCAGTAAATTGAAGAAATTTTTATTTTAATCGATAGAGCTTGATTTTATCTTTTATTTGAGCTAAGTAAGAATACCTTAACTGTACAAGCAGCTGACCTGCACGATCTAGAAACGGACGTACATTTTTCATAAATTGACTAAAATTCACTTGTACAAAAAGTTGTGTATCTGTTGACCAAAAAACTTTGAAGTCTAATCGCTTGGGGTATTTGTTCTGAATACTATTTGACGAAAAATTACCAAGGATTAGAAATTTTTCAACAAATTTTTTTTTAAACCATTTTCCGAAGCCATTCTGAGCCAGCCTGGGCGGTATCAACCTTATATATTCCAAGGCAAAAGCTCAACCATCATAAACACTATAGTTTTTATGTATAATCTGCTTGAATAATTTTTTTTTAAGGTAGTACTGTCGGCACCTTGCTAGTCAAGTGTATCAATTTGCTCAAAAATCTATGAAAAGTTACAGTAAAACTGCCACGACTTGAATAATCATTGATGGAAACTTATGAAAAGATTCATAGCTTATCCTTGTTTTATTTCATTACTAAGAGTCTATGCCAAAGTTCAATGAATAGTTTTGTGTGTTTAGAAAAAATTCAAACAAACCTAAAAAAATTTTAATCTGAGGAAGTACGGGATGATGTTTCCAAAAGCGGAAATTTCTTTGTATGGTATTGTTTATTAATATCTTGACACTACGTGGATAAAGTTTCAAGGTTTTAGAATCAGTGAAAAAAAAAATTGAGATACAGATTTCTAAAGAAAAGTCCTGCTATAACACGTATTTTGGCTCGTTTTTTTCACTTCACCTCTCTCATAAGGACCCAATCAGTGTTTTAAAGAGCTAAAACTGATCAATATAAAGATTTACTTTCTTTCCAATTATTTTTTTTCGAATTTAAACTAGTGGGATCGAATTAGCTAAAATTTCAATAATTTTTAACAACATTTTGACTAGCTTGAAAAAAATAAAAATATATTGTATAGAATTTAACAGTGCCAATCGATTGTAATAAAATCGAACAAAAAATTTTTCCGCTAAAGCCTAAAAAAATGGCAAAAATGTTAAATCACGGTTTTTCGCGTCTGAAACGAACAGTAAGCCTTAAAAGGAAAAAAAGACTTCGGTAAACCTATGCGTGGTAAACAGACGAATAAAATAAGCTCTGGTTGATCCTGAACGGTCCAGTGGTTTCCCCGGAAAATGCAAAAAACCTCGTTTTTTGAGCACATTTTCAAAAATTAACAACCCTCGTTTGCATATACGTTGAGGGCTAAAATTAAGCAGAGTTTCAGCTTTAGTAAAGTTCAACAACAGCACTAAACTTCAGCACGATCCGATGAATGGTTTTTGCAAACCACAGCTTTATGCAAAAAAAAGGTACTTTGAAAAAATGGCCCTAAAAAAGTTGATGACACCGTCATATGCCATTTTTTTGCGGCATCATGTTATATAATACTTACTCTGCAACTTACCAAAGTATCGATCTCTTGTGGATTGTGGAAATTGTTTTAACAATGATAAATTTCATTGGTATTTTTTGCGCCCGGCAGTATGGCTCGTGAGGGGCAATGAGCCGGCGCACAGTAGTCTGGATTGAAAAAAAAAACGGCTAAACTCTTAGTCACCTGGTTTTGGAAGGAATCCGCTTCAATTTTTTTTTCAAAAATTCGTCTTTGGCTGTAGAATATAAAATCGTTTCCCCTGAAATGATTGGATGTAATGCATAACCTACAAATTCATTATTAACGCTAAACTATTATTTATACGTAAATAACAATTTGATTGTAATAACAAGCACCAGTGAAATTAAGTCAAAATAAGTAAATATATGTTTTTGAGGTTGGTGATTACAAATCTGCTATCAGATTTCAAAAATTCAGAATGGCGGATCCAAAATGGTGGAAAAAATTTTGAAAAAATTGAATTTTCAATTGATTTATACGCACTCAGGGGTTTTTCGGGTCACTGATTACGAATTCGCTATCAGTTTCCGAAAATTCAAAATCGCGGATCCAAAATAGGGGACGAAAATTTAAAACAAAAAAAATTTTTAATTGATTTATAGGCACTGAGGGGTTTTTCGGGTCACTGATTACGAACTCACTATTAGTTTCCGAAAATTTGAAATGGCGGATCAAAAATGGCGGACGAAGTTTGAAAAAAAAAACATTTTTATTGATTCATAGGCAATGAGGGGTTTTTTGGGTCACTGATTACGAATTCACTATCAGTTTTCGAAAATTCAAAATGGAGGATCCAAAATAGCGGACAAAGTTTTAGAAAAATAAAATTTTAAATTGATTCATAGGCACTGAGGGGTTTTTCGGGTCACTGATTACGAATTCGCTATCAGTTTTGCAAAAATTCAAAATGACGGATCCAAAAAGGCGGATGAAAATTAGAAAAGAATATAGTTTTTCAAAAAGAATTCTTACGAGGTGGATCTACAGGTCGCTAAGTATGAATCTGCTGTTAGAATATGTTACTTACAATGGTGGATTCAAAATGGCCGACGAAAATTGATAAAATTATCAGTTTTCTCAAAAGTGATTTTTATTCGGCGGTTTTTGAGGTCGCTGATGATGACTATTATATTCAAATCTATAAAGTCAAAATGGCAGATGCAAAAGGCTGACAAAATTCCAATTAAATTTGATAATAATCCATAATCGGGGATCTCGAAGGTCGTTTATTATGAATCTACCATCAGATTTTATGAACTAAAATTATGGATCGAAAATGGAGCACAGACACCAGAAAGAAAAATTGATCTTCGAAAAACAATCAATACTTGGTGGTTTTTCAAGGTCGCTGATAACAATTCTGTTATTAATTACTATAAATTTAATATTGCTGCTCCAAAACAGCAGACAAACATAAAAAAAAAAAATTTAAGACCTGGAAATAATCAACACTCACAGGTTCTGGGTTCAATTAAAATTATGATCGTTGTTTCAGATTATTACAAAAATGTGAATAAAATAATTTTGTGTACATAGAAATGAAATGCTATCTTCTTTATTTACATGTTTAGCTTATAACACACATTCGTACTCAAGCAAATATATATATATATATATACATATATAGAAGTTTTTTTACATTTATATATAAACACACCCATATATATAGTACTACACATGTAGAAATATTTCGTATAAAATATTTAACACATATGCCACTATACATTCATTCAATCAATATGCTAACATTACAATGAAAAACATTGAGATACACTGAAACATCAATCAATAATTAA
>JAPYYV010004911.1:0-19480 GCA_030522625.1 Copidosoma aretas
GTTATTCTTCGACTTCGTGTTTCTAATGATGTTAGTCTTTGACAGCACAAAATGGATCGTGTTGGTTTTCGTAAGTCCTCTTGAATGGTGTTAGTCTTCAACAGGCATTATGAATCATGCTAGGCTTCGTCATTGCTCGTAAATCGTGTTAGGCTCTGTAGGGGGTATCGTTTTGAGGTGACAACAAGCAAGATAATATGTATGTGACAGCGTACATGTAAATTTACAAACGATTTTCTCCAGTACCTATATCTACACTTATCTTACAAGTGAGCGGATCGATTTACATACATACATATAAAGACATTCCTAATTCTACCTGTCTGTTGAAATCTTAGTTCATACCACTGATGGTCACCCATTTCGAGAAACCACGCCAATATAAAAGATTAAGACTGTTAGTATCTTCTACTATTTTGATTATATCTCTTATACAGGAAATATTTAGTCTTTTCAAGACTAGTCTATTTTTGTAAATCAATTACTCGTCAAACAAATATACACTTTTTTTGTCAATAGTGGTATTTTTATTTACTATATATTGAGACATAACTAAATTGAAATTTGTCTTGTCTATCTGTTTTCTATTCTGAGCCTTAAGACGCCTTTTTATTTCTCTTGTATTGGCGTCGCGTCGTTGCTACCTATGAATGCAAAACCGTATACAGCCCCACAAACATTAGGATTTTTAATTTTTTCTTTTCCGAAAGATACCGCATAAGAGTGATCATTATTGCATTTTTTTACTGTTTCTACATTGTACTTTTTTAGATGAGAATTGCATTTTGCGAAAAATTTTTAGTTGTATGGAATGGACAAAATGTTTTTTATCTTTATTTGAAAAACAATTTTTTGGGAGCCTCCATCATCGCATTTGTTTTCTTTTCATCATCCATGCAAAAAAGTCGTTTCTTAATAAGTTCGTCTATAAAAGCCGATGAATAATCATTCCTATGAAATATCTCTCTTACTATATTTTTGTTTTTCCTATGATACGCAAGGTCGGACAAAAAGATCGCTTAGTCAATTAAATTATGTGTGAAATTTTCACTTTTTTGGTGATTAAGACGAGACTGAATTGTTTTGTAGTTACAAATTTATATTGTACGACAGTCAAAAATTGCTTTTTTGTTAGTATTTTAAGGGATTTGTGTAGAAAATTAAATGTTCTGTGTGTCTTAATATCACATGTAAATTTTATTCTAGTAGTGTAAGTATTTAAAGAATTTATAACTCAAAATAGCTGGTTGTAATCCAGACATGTAATTGTGTTGTCAACATAACAAAAAAAAGGTTCAAAAGGTTCCAGCAGTCATTTTCTAAATCATCTAAGTCTATGAGAGCAAGGAATAAAAAGTTAGGAGAATTCATAGGACGGCCAAAGGTTTGAATGTATCAGATATTATCAAATTTAAAAAAAATATATTTTTATCAAGGAATTTTACTAGATTGATTATATCTTAAAAGAAAATCATACATTTATCATGTATAAGTGTAGACCTTCTTTCTACACTCTTCGTAACAACTGCATATCAAACATTAGTAAAAAAAGAAAAAAGCCGAAAAAAAGAAATTCTTCGAAACCCGCACTCCATGAGAGAAGCGTAAATATTATAGGAGAGATATTACATGAGAATGACCATCGAATCGGAGGTAATAGAAAAATTTATTGAGAAATATATATTTTACATATATAATAGAAAAAACAAATGATTAAATACACTCTAGAAATACTGTTATCAAAATAAAAAAGAATAAATTCTGTCCATCCCATATAACCAAAAATGTTTTTGAAAAATGCAATGCTTATTTAATCAAGTACAATGAACAAACAGTACCGAAATTAAACAATGAACCTTCTCGTGTAATATCTTTCGAAAAATATAATATTAACAATCGTGATGTTTGTGGGGTTGTATACAATTTTTCTTTTATTGGTAGCAACGGCGTGACGCCTATATAAGTGAAACGAAGAGACGTCGTGAGGTTCGCCTATAAGAACACACAAACATGTAATGTATAAACTTGGTGGTCTCGCAATATATGCAAAATTTCAATATCACTGTTAACAAAAAAAGTGTTAAGTTGTTTGACAAACCTATAGTCTACTAGAAAAGACTAATCTCAGAAATTCTATATTTGGCTGCATAAAAAACATGACTAATATTTAAAAAAATACCAACAATCTCAATTCTGTATATAAGCTTTGTTTCTCGAAATTCGCCACCGTCATTGGTAAAAGCTAGTATTTAACAGGACAGGTGAAATTTTGAAAGTCTTTATATGAAAACACGTAAGTTGATTTCGCTCACTTGTAAGATGCGTGTTGATATAGTTACATTCCAAAATCGTTCGTACATTTATATGTACGCTATTACATGTATGTAGTCTCGGGTGTTTACAACTCTTATATTCGTTCTACGATCGTTTCATTTAAATAATAATTTTACTGGTTAATTAATACATCGCTTGGTAAATTATTTGCGACTCGTCAATGGTTCGATATAGGGTACTGCATAATGTATGAAAAAAAAAATTGTGTTTTTATGCGTTTTTAGAGTCCTAAGTTACTAATATTTCCAATGTATTAATATAAAGCCTAATGAAAGAATTACACTTATTCCCCAAACATTGCGGGCATTAACGTTGTATTACATTCATTTTATCAATGGTCCGAAAATTTAATTAGAGAAATATAAAGCTTATGAATGATACTTTTTTGATATGTGGGAGAGAAAAGTAAAACTTTTAAACATATATTGTTATTTTTGGACTTTTTACTGTTACGAAAATAGACTTATGCTTCATAAAGTTATAAGAAGATGGATCAGTCTACGTCTATGTGTTAAATTTACAATCAATACTTTCAAATAGTTTAAAACTTGTAAAAGGGTAATGTATTGTAGTGACAATTCTTTTATTACTTCATTCCTTCAAGTAAAAAAGCAGCGAAAATAAGACTGTTCATATCACATTGTAAGCATTGTTTTATTTGTTTACCAGCCTAAAAAAAAAGAGATTGTTGGTTAGGAATACTAACAAAACATCACACGTCAGTCTGGATTATTGTAATAATAAGTTTCAATACGATACACACGAAACAAGAGATTGCCTTGTTTTTTTGATGAGTTTTTATCGTTGATTAATATTAGAAGTCTAATGTATGAAATACTTGTTATTCATAAAATTAAATTTTAACATTGTTTTCAGGTATTTGACTGTCGTTATGTCACAACGACTAGTGGGATGTTCGAAGCACTATGTAACCATATAAAGTATAGTACGAACAAGGGCAATATAAGGTTTGTAAGGCATTTTCATTCGTTAATTATAAACATTGTAATGAAGTATAGATCTTTATTAAGAATAGTATACAAGAATTTTAACTGTACTAGAGTTGTTTAAGTGTGATTAAACAGACAATCTGTCATACGGGACGATCTTTTTACCTGATGAAAGTGACTATAGTTATTATATATTGTAAACCTGCGTCAATAACTGTTAATATGAAATCATTGGATTGACCTTAACAAGCATATTATAATACAGATAAATGTATACATGTATATAAGAGGAAGGGATTGCACATCAAGAGGACCACCAAAGAAACACTTTGTCTAAAATTTCGTAAACAACTAGCAGATTTTAATCAAAATATCTTCCTAAGTATGAAAACTACTTATATTAGTTTTTTATTACAAACCATAACAAAATTATATTAGTAGCTTTGACCTTTAACTTATGAACTATGTAAATAAATAAAAGCATATGCTTACAATTTGAAAATTCGTATTGCTAGGCAATTTTTTAGTGCATGATAATAATAATTAAATGTAGTCTAGGTTATGATAGGTTTTATTCTTTAAGGTTAAGATAAGCAATGATATAGGCGTCAGAGTGCTTTTCAGGTGAATTTTTTATTTTAATGTTCCTTTTTGTAAGGCTTGAGATAGTCACACAAGTGTTTATCACTATTACAACGTGTTATCATGTTATCATCATCATTATTTCTTAAAAAAGTGTTTTAAATAATTGTTTTAGGTCTCGCGGAGCTAATTTCGGTTTTTGTTTTTAGATTCTACGGGGGTGATTTTAAACAAGGGCAATCTAATTGCCCTTTTCATTAATTTTAACATTTATTAATTCATTAATTTGACTGTAATACCGATAAAAATATTTGTATTATTGTATCTTTTACAGTCGACAAAAGTATTATTGTAATAGTGCTATAACTATTTATATTGAAATCGTCTAATAATATTAAGGTGAGGGTTGGTTGCAATTCGGTGGGAAATTTAACAAAAACTTCAGAACCACTCACTATGTCACCCTAAAGTCCAATTATAGTGCCAGCAATCAATAAAAATAATACAACATAATTAATAGGATTCTAATCTGACCGATTTTGTATGTGGCAGACAGCGCATCGCAGAGTGTTGGAGATAGAGTAACGAAAAATGACTCAGTACATCTTAAAATAGTATTTAATAATCTCAAAAACAATCTTTGACGTGTGTCTTGTCCAACGATATGAAAATATATAATACAACATAGTTGACTTCATATAGAATTGACAGAATTAAGCTTGGTATTATAAAACAACATCACTTGTATACTTCGGCTCAAAGAAAAGTTATGACCACAACGTTATTTTAACCGACCATTGTATTCTGAAATGGGAAACCCAGCAAGCTTTAATAATATCTGCAACTTGACTCACACTTAACTACGTAAAAGGTTGCTACAATTTCAACTAAGTAATATATTGGTCACGTGCTTTCAAGACTGGGGAATGGCAGATGTGACTTACAACACAAGATAAAAACTGCTAAAAGATCAAGAAAATTTAATAATAATCCAACATTATAAATATTCTCATTACGTTCACTGAACACAAACAATAGCATTATACACTAACTTTCTGCAATAAAACCCCACCCACTCTAAGTTATAAACAATATAAATTTGCTAGGTATAAAATAAATGATTGAATTTCGGACGCTAGATTCATAAAAAATAAGTTTTCCCATTAAACTATTAAATCACGAGATGTTCTGAATAGGACCTCGAAGAACCTTTGGTTGTGGATGGTAATATATACAGTTTTACGGACAGAATACGTATTTTTTTTCCAAAACATAAATCTAAGCTCACAATTTCAAGTAATTAACATAAAAAATCACTACCAGCGCTAAACTACGGGCGATTCAAACATGCCTCCTCGACCAAAGTACATACCTTATTCTTCTTGTCCTCTTTTGGTTTCCTCACCGTTATCAAAAAAGAATTTATAACCTAAAACAAGGAGACGCAACGGCTAAAGTAAATGTTTAGCAATACTTGAATCAAACATCTTACGCGGAGCCGTACGCCATATACCGCGCACATCGATCACACAGAAATTTTCCCAAAAAACAAAAGGTTTACTGCACACATAATCGCATGAATTATTAGGGAGAAGCCAGAAGGGATCAAGACACTTACATAAATCAAGTAATAGTCCAGACCGGAATATCCAAACTCTTAGAAAAGCATCCATTGCAAGATTTTTCCCATCACTCTGATTGACAAGGCCTAGGATCCCTCTTGATTTATAATTAGACAATCTTAGGTGTTACTCCTTCAATACTTCGGGAAGTATATTCCTAAGTTAACACAGGAGTAAGTAGAGATCTATACTCCCTAGTTGTTCTTCAAATGAGCGGTGCCACAGGAGACTTAAGGAGAAAACCTCAAGTCTCTAGCTTTAGTTGAAAACTGCCATGCCTGACCAAGACACCTGCGCCCTTCTGTTTTTGCCCTCCGTTGATGTCCTTTAGCGCCAAAAATGCACGTGAGCATCAGACCGTCATGCTTCTACGTGTACCATATAGAAACTCGCGTATCACGATCCAGGACGTCACGCCCCCAGACATATGACTGTATTTACGTTTCTTTCTCTTCTTTTCTTGTCGGAAACATAAATCTGTTTCTCGGTGAAAATTTAAAAAGAGTGTATCATCTGCCCCCTAAAAACCCTGTTAGTGGCAACGAGCCGCGGTTATTAAAAAAAATACACTACAAAGAACAAATATTAGTTTAGTCAGCGTGCCAACAGCAGAGCTCAAAATACAGCTCGTTATAAATTATTGACAAAATCGTTCAGAACCTCTTTCATATCCCGCAGATTACATTCAGGTTGACAAGCAGGCAAAGCTGATCCTGTATCTTCTTGACACGGCCACAGGCCCGTTTGCGTACCGATGTCTTGGTGATTCACCGTCGGAACCGGGGAGATTGTAGGCTATGGAAAGAAATTAGTATGACCATTTCTTATGAAAGTGGAAGGAGAACATTAATGGGCGTAATCTACTTTTATCAAAAAGGATAGTTTCCCCTGTGATTCTATTTGTAATCATTTGCTGTCGATAAAATGCGTCAATTCTCGCGTCAAGGGTGTGTTGGTATACTTTCTCCTTTTTAAGGCGCTCTTGATTCGTTTGACGCAGTCGATGATGCTTCTTCCTCAGAAAATATCGATCAGTTTTGGTATCAACATCTATTGACGGAGTTTAAGTGAATACGAAAGTATGAGCTCCATGTAACAGGTCATACGATTTGTTCCGCCTGTGTTAGCTTTCTGCGATGCACTCCATCCTCTTCCGAGATTTTTCTTCTTTTCGCCGTTTTAATTTGGTCTTGACTGAAAGACTCCCCAAAATAAAAACGCACCCAGCTTAGTGAGTTCGTAAGTTGCTTCATTAATGTGGCGCGTAATGATAAGTGGTACAAAAACTTTGCCGAGATTCTGACTCCGGTGATGGAAAAGTTACATGCCTAAAGCAGGACTCTATCATTTATTCAATATTTTCGTTATGCAGGTTTTTTATGAAAGTAATCCGCACGTTCAAGCTCCTTCCTTTTCATACGTGTCAATGTACCAAACACTACCCAGTGCGATTGGAAGTGGTTCTTAAAAATAAATAGAGACCAGGTCATTCGGACCCTCGGGGATAATGAGTCAGGCTTAAATATAGTTTAGGCCTGTGCACACCTTGGTCCTTTGGCATAAATTATAACACTCAATTTTATGTGCAGTTTATTTCTAAATTCCCATGCAAGTAAAGAGATAAATTTCATGCATTGGGACGATCATATATGCCCATACAGCTCATGCATTTTCCGCGTTAAAAATGGTTCAAACGATTTGGGAATCATGACCTGTAGCGATTCCCCTACTTTTTGACATATGATACCGTTAATCATAAGGTGTTTTGTTTATTAAATTTTTCATAATTTTATTACTTTTCAGTCCTTCTTTTAAGTACCTGTTGATTCTTTTAGTTTATACATGAAATCCAGGCACAGAGAACGAACAATCAAAGAGTCTGGAGAAAATCTTTTTTGATTCGTGTGCTCTATACTTTCGACCCTTTATATTTTGACCCCTGACTCAAGTAAATTCAACAAAGGCTGCATTTTAACGGTAAGTTTGGCGGAGTATTTGGAGCAAAAATTAATGAGCCCGTAAAACGCTTGCGTTGTTCAACATTACGCATTGGCGAAAACTCATCAATTGTTCTCAGTTTATCTGGATCAATCCGAATACCTTCTCCTGTTATTTAAGGTCCTAAAAACGTATTCCCAGCAGACGAAATGATATTTTTTGAAAGTTCACTGATATTCCTTTTTAATTAATTGCTTAAAAAATACGCTCTTGATTTGTCGAATATGTTTCGAAATCAGCGAAGATACACAACCAATCATCCACAAAATCAAGAACTGAACTAACTAATTTATTTAGGACACACTCTGCTAGGTGTGATAGCGCCGCTCCGCTAATCTTTGAACCGGAAGACATGCACTACTGCTGGTACGTTCGGCCCAGGTGAAAACGTGACGCATACTTTGGCGACTATTTGTCTTATTTGACCTGCCAAAAACTAGTAGTTAAATCCAAAATTGCCATTGACACAATACTTTGACATTAACAAAAAAGGTTATCAATATCCAATGAACCATTATGATAATTCTCTAAACGATCATTCAGCTCTCGCGCATCTAAACATAATCAAACTTCTCTTATTTACCTTTGTAACAGGTCGCAACGGATAAATGTACGGACTCGTCGATCTATCGATGATTCCAAATTGCAACATCCCATCGATCTCTTCTCTTACTTGGTCTCGAAATCGCATTTGTATGGGCTACTTTTTTATATAGAACAGTTGTTGATCCTTAACAATCAAGATGTGCTCATAGTTACAAAAACACACCAATTTAGCGCTAAATATATGTCGATACCTAGTAATTATCGATTTTAAAGATGATTTTCGTTCTACCGATAATTGTGGGGTATCGTTTAGTTTCTTATCGTTATCCTGCTAAAAAATTATATTCAATCGCGTGACAATTTCTTGAATCGACCTCTTATTTAAGCCGATGAAACTCGATTCTCCTTACTTAATTTTTTCAAACGAGTAGTCCTACTGAAAACGTAAGTAAACGGCCATTAGTGCCAATCGTCGCTCGCTTCATGGTTTGACTATCGATTCCGACTAAGCAATATATAAATATAATGCAGATTTAGGTACAGAAAAAAAATTTAACAGTACTTTGGCTTTACATAGATATAATTTGTATGGATAGTATCTCATTTACTTTGGCTATGTTAATTATATGCTTGTTTTTTGTCCTGGCAGGTTCAGTTCACGTCCTAGGTCCAGCAAAATTTTTTTTTATTCTACTGTAAGTTTTATTATTTTTCTTCCTGATCTGCACTGTATTCAAGTATAATTCTAAATTATTCTAGAAGCGTTTTTTATACGTTTATGTTAACTTGCGTTGTATTTAGTCCCAGACATTTGAAAGATTTAAAAATGTTTCAAAAATACTTTTATGATCTTCACTAAAACGTTTCCATGTTTTTCATGCCACGTATTCAAATAGTGCGGTGCTATGTAAAAAAGCAGTCACAAGGGGCTTACATATAATTCTGCCTATCAAATTATAATTATAACATAGTAGTATGACGAAGGACTCCGAGTGAATTGGACGTAGAAAACGTTTAAATTAAATAATAAATCACGACAAAACTTGAATGCACTTAAGCCCTTCGATGTTGTATTATTCTGTAGTAATCCTAGAAAAATTATGATAGTTTACTATTCTTACCTTACTTTAAAAATATCCTTTTTCTAATGCATGGGGTTATTTTGTCATAAAACTAGTTTAAAAAAATGTAATCAGTTTGTACCAATGCTCTGAACATATTGTACTTTTTTTTAAAAGTTTATCCTTCATATAGTCAAGATATAGCGAATATTTGGTAAATCAAGATCATGTCATGATTTTGGCTTATTCTCCACTATTTATTTTGCTTTAACAGTATATACTCTAGCAGAAACCCGTAAAAATTCTTATTTATGATCTTTTCCATTTTGATTATAACATAGTTTAGTTTCCTTTTTTTATGATCATTTGATAAAATAAGTATTTTAAATATATTGTCACAGTAATGTAGACATTGTTTACAATTTTTTTTTTTTGAAACTATTTATACAGAATTGGATTTGTAAAAACAAAAACAACGAACTATAAAAAATATTTTTAAAAAAATTTTAATACTTCATCTTTTTAAAAATATCACTATCCTACTAGTATAATAGAAAATTCAATGTTTTGTACTAAAAGAAAACTGAATTGACCGAGAAAAAGTGTTTAAAAAAGAAAAAGATGCGTACGGTCGATTCAAAGTAAGTGAACTGACTGCAGGCAAAAACCCAGTAAAAACAGTAGAAGTACGTTAATTAAAATTAAAAATGTAGAATTGTGATACAGGTAAAAAGATGTTATTAGAATGATCTTAATTTTTGTATGATATACATATATATATATATATATATATATGGATGATTCCGCCGAACCTTGCACTACTTGCACCCACAATTTCTCGGATCTTGAAAATTACATTTTCCAAACTATTTTGCGTTACGTATTATCATTACAGCATTAGAAATCAATGCTAAATAGTTTTCGATCTGGAATCTCCACAGGTACGGTTTTAGTGACTAGCCTTCTACCAGTCCACCTAAAAAATGCCTTTTCGACAAAAAACATTTTTTTTCGTATTCTCTGGACATAAATAGAGACAAAAAATTATTTTACATTTTCCTCTAAAGTCAATAGTATTCGATTAAAAAGTTTTTAAAGTTTGATTAAATATACGTATTTATCTAAATTTTCAAACTTTGCGAGTTTTTTACTCGAAAACTGTTCATTTGAGAGAAAAATATCAAGGGACAAATTCTTCTGACTTTTAGACAAAGTATATAAAAAAAAACTTTTAGTAATAATAATTTGATCCTGCACTGACAATATCGTTAATTCAACATTACTAAACACATTTAAGTACATTACAAGTGCCGGACTGAAGTCGCATGGTTGGATTGCGTCAGGCATACTTTTTCACAACATAAAAAGAACCCTAACTTGGTGCAGGACACGAAAAAAGCTTTAAGCAATTTTTTTCTATTTATTGAAAATAGTTCGTTTACGGATCTGACCGTTACAGAACTGACATTTCGACTTCAAAGTTCTCCCATCTCTTTGGGAATAAATATTATGGATTTTCCACAAAAATGGCAGTTAATGTAACTGTAACCTTGAAAAAAATCGACTTTTTGAAAGAAAAATTTGAGCCAAGTAGTGACTTCTTATGGTTACAGAACTGACCGAGTTTTTGAATAAAGTAATTTTCGATTGATAAAACAGATCGTGTTAATAGATCGTCGAATTTTTGGTCGTCCTATCATGCGTGAATAATAGTTTGACATTTAAACTATGAAAGCCAGTGGTTTTAAAGGTTTATGATTGATGTACAGTAATCGAAAAAAGCTATCAATGTCGATGCAAACTTTTTTACCCGAATTGTAAGACAAAAAGTAGACAGCTCGTGACAGGAGGGTTCATGGAATAAAGACGTCAAAATAATGAAAACTTTCAGGCAAGGGACTTTAATTTGAGATATCTACCATAAGAGAGTGTTCACTTTGCTTATTTTTGCTCAAGATCACGTAATATAACGTAATTTTTGATTTGGACAAGTTACAGAACTGACATTTTGACCCTTTAATGATCCGTAGATCAAAGTGTACACTTTAAAATATGGTTTAATGGCATGAAAGAGTTAGGCACCAACATTACACGTACTTTAGCACCTATAGGGTTACCCATTACACTTCTAACTCTGCGCACAAGACCAGGAGACCAGTAGTGCAAAATTTGCCGGAATGACCCGTGCATGTTTGTTTAGTAAATAAAAACTTTTTTTTTTTTTTTTTTTTTTTTCTTGAATAGACGAGGAGGGAAAATCTTCTAAAGACCTTTCTAGGCCGAAGGACCGGAGAGAGTGTCAAATTTACCGGGGTGCCTACCGACTAAAACTAACCTCCTCGCATGGGGACCAGAGCAGAGCACTATACCCCCCTAGAAGACAGGGAAATTAAAGGTGAGAGGAGGATGATGGGAAATAAGGGAGAAGTTTGGTGTCCAGCTCACACTTAAATGGATAAGTGGAGTGGCTCTTACGCGTCTTGGCGAATCTCGAAGACTGGCTTGTGCCGGAATAGATGTGGTGGATCAAATTTCTGTATCTGGGTGAATGTAAAGTGTGAGTACACTGTGTTTTGTATAGATGGGGGCATACTTGTGAAAATGTGTATATTTTGTGTATTTTGAGGCCGTAGGGGAACGACGGGAATTTTGGGGTGCTCCAGAAGGGAGCGTGAAGAAGTGAAGTGCGTTTTTAGCGGAGAAACAAGATTGGTCGGTACTATGCGCATCATGGTGAAACTTGGAATATTGAGGTGTTGAAGTAGCCTTAAGGGACGAAGAAAGAGAGAGAGAAACACATCCTGGTCAGGTATCAGACTTATGAGCGAAGAGAATTCACTCGTCGATCTTCAGCCCAGCCACGCCGATAGTTGCAGGGCTGATAGCAACTTCTCTGGATGAACTAACCCAGGTGTTGGCCCCCCCGGAAGAGACTCGCGGCCGCCCCATTTACCAGGACAATAAGCTTCTGGCTTCCCTGACAGAAATTGGTTTAGCGCCTACTGCCAGCGGGAACCCACCGACCTAGTGATAGGGCGCGTCGACGACCTTCCCAAGGAGGGATAGCCCCCCAGGTCCAGGCATCGTTAGGAGAAACTGCAGTCAGTCTGCTAGAATCAGGGAGAATGGGTTTTTGGCACCACGGGTACTTTTCTCACCGAAAAAGTCCAAGAATCAAAATTCCCGAAAATTTTTCGACAAGAATCGATTTCGTTTTTCCTTGAGTCTGTCAGGCTAGGAAGCTAGCACGCTAGCCACGAAGCCATCAAGGACGTTTACAAACTTTTGTCAATACACAGGTTTATCTCTTTAAGTACAACTGAAGAATAATAGTCGGCTGAAAAATCTTATTATAGAGATAATATTTCACACTACAAATGTACAAATTAAGTTTATAGTAAAAAATATACTTACATAGTCCTCAAATGTGTGATAATAATAACGATGCGATAACATGGCAGCTTGTAGTCGTATAAGTAGGTAATATGTTAAAGCGTAGATTGCAATAAGTATACATGTGCATAGAAGATTTACATAAAGTAGGCATGAAAATACAACTAAGGTAGTATGAATATATATAGATGACAAAAATTGAAATGTTCCATTCAAATTTAATATGATAGGCAAGAGATTACAGCACAACACATAAATACACGTAGTCTCTATAGAAATACGGAGTTGAACGAGAGTATGAACTTAGGTGTGTTGATAAAACACGCAAAGGTACGTTAGATGTTTGATGTATGTTTAAAGTACATGTATGCTCAGGCAATTTAAGAAAATCAGAAACTAATACAGCATGCGTGTTAAAATTGCTAAACTGATAGAAGAATAATAAATAATGAAAAATAATTATATTATAAATTTTTATAAACACTTTTATAATTCTTGTTCAGAAATTAAGTATTTTGGATTAAGTTAATGTAGTCACTTCTAAAATAAATATGCAACATTTCAGATATGTTTCTTTTGTGCCAATTACCCTGAATGTCTTTCATTTCTGGAATCATTATCCTGGTCAACTACATGTCTCGTATTATTCGTATGATAAGATACAACAAAATGATTATTGTATATATTTTTTTTCTCCCTCAATCTATATCCAAATAAAATGGCCTTTTTATCTAACGAGTACATTTTACTAGGCACAAAAATAGGAAAATGTATACACAATACCAGGCTTGCTAGTATATTTAACTCAAACAATACCTTTCTTATTCATGTTCTTAAGTTTGTTCTTAATTCTTGTTACTGTTTTTAACAAATTTTTTTTTTGATATTTTTTTTCCGAGAAAGAGTAAGAATTTGTGTGTGGAACAAAAACTATACCTAACGTGCGATCTTGTTGTAGTTGTTGTTGTTGTGATGTTACGTTACTAAAAGAACATTTTATGTATTGTAATGTAATTATAATATTAATTATAAAATTGCCGGAGATAATTATTTTAATTGCAATAATGACATAGCAATATTTAGATTGAACCTAAAAAATCTTGGAGAGATCGGAAAAAATGCACTTCGTTGGTTTTCCTAAAGTAAACTGTAGTTTTCTATATTGGTGATAAAATATATTTAAAAGTGTATAAGTTTAATTTGTATGTATACAAGAAGTCAAATCACAATCTAAGAGGTAAAAAAAGGTAGAGATAATTTAATAAGCTGATCTAACATATTTAGACATTCCTCTTCTAAATCTGTCATATCAAGGGCTGCAAATAGTGGAGATATTGGGGAGCTCATTAGTGTAACTATAACTTGATTGTATAATTTGGCATTAATGTAAGAAGTTATATGCCCGAAAAGATATAAAGTAGTTTTTACTGCCAGAAAATGGAATTTTACAATTTTCTGTTATAAGGTGAAAGGGCTTCTGTAGACTTTGTATCACAAAGTCATAGGGTAAATTTATAAGAAAAGAAATAAGATCGAAGAAAACTAAGGTAATATTGTTAGGAATACTGATTTTGTTCGTTTGATTAAGAAAATTAAGCTTATTGCTTATATGCGAAGCAGGTTGAACGGAACATTTATTTAATTCGAAGTATAAAATAGACACTAGAATATGGTTAAGACTATTTGTAGCTAAAACTATAGCTCAAAGAGAAACGCCTCCTTTATGTATATGAGAAATACCATAGGCTATGGAGAAAACTGTATTAGTTAGAGTGAGATTATTATTGTGGTATTTTTTGCAAAAAAATTGCTATTGTTAAAAAGTTTTAATAGAGAGGTAGTATCTGGTTACAACTTCTTCAGAAAATGGCGACATATCGTGACATATATCTAAGAGTCTGAGATAGTGCAAAATTTTGTTTATTGTTATAAAATTTGTATATGCATGCTGTATTGTTGCCTTTCTCCGACTCAGCAAACATTTCTCTAGTATTATTTTTATGAAAATTTTTATTTTTTTATTTTAGCAAACATTCTATCTTTATGCAATATTTGTGTATTTTTGCTCATATTCGCAATTATAATATAAGTTATAGAGTCTCTAAACTTATTTTTAAATATATCATAGGCAGAAAATGTTTTACACTAGATTCTTAATTTTTGATAATATTAACTGTACTTTCGTGACTAGTTTTGGAAGACTTGATACTATACTTTGAGCCGAAACAAGCCACTTCTTTAACAAGATCAGGCAACTGTAAATTTGTAAGATTACCAATAAATCTGTCTATTGTTACGTGGGTTTGTGGTCGGTTGGGTAAACGCAAAATAAGTACACAGTAAGGACTATTAGCTTCTTTTTATTATTCTTTACGACCGAGGGAAGAGCCAAGGGTAGCACGGTAATCTGGAGGCACGTCCGCCAGTCTCGAGAGTCCAGAATTTTCTCCTTCTCCTCTACCCTCTGACCCCACTCAAAAGATCCGCTTCTCCTCTCTCTTGGTCATACGTCCTTATCTGAGGTGGTGGGGCACGTACGTATTGGTATGCTATGTATACCGTACGCCACAAGTCCGGGGCCGCGATGACGTCGTCCTCGACGGTGATTTTCCTGTATTTTGAGGGTAGGTGTTTAAGTAATGTTTGTGTTCTGTTCATAATGGTGTACACTTCTCCCTTGAAGGAGTAAAGAGGTGGTCTTTTTCTGCTGATCCTCGTTTCTTCTAAGGATTAGTTTCGCTGTGTTTTCAGTGTATACATTTTTTCTTGTTTATGTACGCACTCTTCCCTCTTTTATAACATTCGTGCAAAATTGCAAAAAAATTCTATGTACTGAGGTTACATTATAATTTTTACACATGGTTTTCTTTCCTTTACATACTTTGTTTGTTACATATTCCCATATTGTGGGTTTGGTATCATATTCGTAAAGCTATTTGTACATAATGTGTATTTTATATGCAAATGTATTATCGTATGGTTCATGAGACGTCTTTTCTTATATTTATACGCTTAATCTTAAGTATAAGATGATTACAATTTGGTTAGTAGTATATATATAAAAAAAAAATTAATTAATATAAGTAAACATTGAAGAATCAAATTTCTTAAGAGTTGCGTAGCCGTATATCTGCTCTTTTTCAAATAATAAATGTATCGAAATATACATAATAAGTGTATGCATCAAATTATGCAAGGTATACATATTATAATTATTGTCAAGGATGTCGATGGCTAAGGCGTTACTGCATTTAATTTACATTATTAGGTTTTTTTTTTGTTAGTATTTTTATGAAAATATAGGTTTTAATGTTAGTATGTTAGTTATTTTATTATTATTTTTAGTAATATTATTATCATTCTTTTTATTGCTATTCTAGCCAAGGATGTCGTTGTAAGGCTTTATAGATCTTTTTTTTTTTTTTTTTTTTTTTTTTTTTTTTTTTTTTTTTTTTTTGTTTTTTTTTTTTTATCTTTCGGCTTTTGTTTTTCGGCCATCTGCTTCTGAGTTTGTTTTTGTGTTTTTTGTACTTGTTTTTAATTTTCCGGCTTTTGTTTGACGGCCATACGCTTCTGAGTTTGATTGTGAGTCTGTTGTACAGGTGTTACATGTCCCTGCATTTTGATGACGATAGGTTCTCTCCTGGCTCCTTCTTGTTGTATTATTACCGGTCGTAGTACTTAGCTGTTATCTAGTCTCTCCCTGCTTGTCCCAGAGTGACTTGTACCTGTAACTATTCTATAACAGATTAGTAGTGGAGCTCTCCATTGGAAGAGGCACTTTTATATTTGCTAGTAAGGAGAAAGAAAAGGCGCGTGAAGTAGCTACAGTATTCTGCACCCAGCATGCTGGTATTGTAACAATATGTATGTTGCTTTCGTTAATTAATCTCTTTTCTACGCAATTTTATTTGGCATTCCTTCTTACATATGGTATTACTCAACTTAATTCGTTGCGATCCATTGTCTACTTATTAATAGTCTTTTTTTTGCAACTGTTCATGCTATCCTTTTATTATTGTCACAATTATTCTCATATGCTACGACGCTATTAATATAGTCTGTTTTAGTGGACGTTAGAGGATGTGTTGATTGAATAAGTAATTATCTTGGATTTGATTTGCTTGATGTCTATTTACGACACACATCATAATTCTGGCTTTTTTTTTTTTTAAAAAGGAATAATATAAGTTTGTATGAGTCTGCGTGGGTTTTGGAAGACTTTATATTTTGAGGGGATTGGTAAGTTATTTTTTTATTTGCGTTTACCGTTAGAGGTTTAGTATTCTCTTAAGAATATCTGGTTTCGACTCTTTTCTTTTGCGGATGAATGTTTTTATCCGAAGGTCTTCTTGGTGTATCATCGATAATTTCCATCATTGTTTGGCAAGTTGTTAGCGGTTTTCTTCTTTTTATCACTGCACATTTTTCTTGCCATGACGACTTTAATATTCGGTGACGATAGAGACTGCTGCTCTGGTCGTAAAGCTGGAATTATTTTCGGCCGTGGGTCGATTTATGGTTGCTGTGGGCCTCTCGTGATTGTACACAGACGCATTTGTTTAGGACGATCAAACTGCTTGTATGAGACCTAACAATTATTTTCTTTTATATTTTTTTCTTCTATTTGTATGCATATATTTTGGATGTGTACATCGTTTTCTTTTTTCACTTTTTTTTTTGTTCTTAGTCTTGTTTACAGTTATGATTGTTATTTTTTGTTTTAAGATCTTCGTGTTCTTATTTTCTTTTGATAACTATTTAATCTGGTTTTAATTAACTAACATATGATCATACTCTTTCGCTTGTAAGCAAAAAGATTGTCGATTTTCTAGCTTTAATGATCATGAACCTCCTTTTTTTTAGTTGATTTTTTTCTGTTGAGTGTGAAGGTAATTTAGGTGACTGGAATTATTCGAAAGCAAGCTGAGTAAGGGACTATTACTATGTGCCTGGTTAATAAAATTATTTGTATGTTCTAATATCGTTAATAACAAACGTAACGAATGTTAATCAAAGTAATTAAATATCTTTCGTAATTTAAAGTTTCGCGTTCCACACTTCCTCTGAAAACTACTACTTACACTTGTGTCGAGTAAGGATTAATCAAAACATATATTAAATATCTTCTTCGTCTTTAATAAGTCATGTTTTTTTTTTATTGCATTATGTTTCTTTCTTTTTTTGCAAAACACTTCTTTTTTTGTTAAAATGATAATTAATTCTTTTTTTTTTTTTCATGCTTAAGTGACATGATGTTACTGCATTTTTTAATTCCACTATCGCTCTTGCAGTAATATGTATCTTATAATTATTTTGTTTGCTTGTTATTGCGATAACATAACTAAATTTTGTTTTTTGTATTCTATCTTTGTGTCTTTTGACATTATTTCTTTTCTTAATTGATGCTCTGCATCTTAGCTATAATTTCATAAAAGAGGTGATTATGCAACTAACAAAATGATTGAAGGGTTGCCAGATATAAACTCATTTAACGTTTATTTATATAATTGTCCCGCATGTTGGGTGTACAGCCATTGTGCTGTGTTAAAAATTTAAAAAACTTCCTCTTCCTCCGTCTATTTTTGCAATGCACCTTAATCATAACGAAACTAATTATACTAATTTAAGATTTATAACTTCTTTTTCTTTCTATATCATTATTACAGATTTTTTTATTATCTTTTACGTACTGTAGTTTTTTTTTCTTTTGTTTAATTTACTTATTTATTTTCTATGTATAATTATTATCGAGGATGCTAAATATTGTTTTATTTGTCGCGCGTCAGGGGCCGAAAAAAAAAGTTTTGATGGCTATTTTCAGATATATTTCCTGATCTGTTTTTTTTTATTTATTAAAATAATTAAGTTAAAGCTATTTTCTTTTTATTTAGTGCAGTTGTTTTAAGTATGCAGGTTTTTTTTATTTTATCTACATGGGTGACTCGTACTTCTTCGCCTCTCTGTAGCTTTACGTTATGGGTTTTATAATCGATTCCCACAATCTCGTAGGGTCCCTCGTATTGTGCATCGTATTTGCCTTTGACGGTTCTTTAAGGACAAAAACGGACTCTCCTTCCATGAAAGATTAATATTGAGTTACCTGTCATAATAGTATTTTGAGCGGAATTTAGCTTGTATCTGTTTCATGGCTGCTATTGTGCGCATTTCTGTTGGAGACTCAGCACTTTGTTCGAAATACTTGTCATACATTGGATTATCTTATTGGCGCTTAAAACTTGATGGTATGCAAGCTTTCCGTCCGAAAAGTAGTTCGTAAGGCGTAATCCTTCACTCTCATGATCTAAGGTACCGTATGTGATCATACACAATGGTAACAACTCACCCCATTTTCCAGCCTTATCAAAGTATGCTTTTAAATATTCTGACAATACATGATGAATGCGCTCTATTGCGCCATTAGTTTGGGAATGGTTTGCTGTTCTCCCTATTTTGTCAATGTTAAACAATCTTGCAAATTCCCTTGTAGTTTTATTCATAAAATGGGTTCTGCGATCCGATAATAATTTCTCCGGTGCGCCGAAATATGCTATGAATTTGTCGGTTTGCGCTCTTTCTGTCTTATTGGCTGTTGCTTTCGGTACTGGAGCGAGGACGATATATTTTGTTAACCACTCTTGAATTGACAGTATATGGGTGTTTCCGTGTTCCGAAGGTTTATGAATAGGTCCGTCAAAATCAATAGATATTTTTTCGAATGGTCTATTTGGAGTATCTGTGATTAACATTGCTTGTTTTGTTTTCACTCGAACAAGTTTCTTGGTTTGACAAGATTTACAGCCAAGAACGAATTGCCCTACGTCCGGTCGCACATTTCTCCAATAAAAATCTTGTGCCATCCTATTGTAAGTGTACGTTTATGCCTTTGTGTCCGCCAACTGCAGATTCGTGGTATTCTATTATGACCTTACATCGCTGGTCGGCCGGCGGTACAACAAGTGTATTTGTGTATAGTACAGCTGCTACTTTGAGG
>JAPYYV010004912.1:0-33370 GCA_030522625.1 Copidosoma aretas
TTTTTTTTTCTTTATCCCCGCGAGCGGGAGCAGTGGTTTGGCCTTCTGTTATTTTCGGGAAAACGTGATGGGCTCGCCTTTTAGGTGGAGAAAGGGATGGAGATGGGTAGGTGATGCAGCTCCGATGAGGCTGCCCGCGCGGCGGCGCGGTCGCCGAGTCCGTTGGGAAAATCGGACGGGAGTCGTTTCGGATTCAGTGCGCGTGTGAAACGTTGTGAAATCGAAACGTACAAGTGCTCATCGCCGCGCGGTATCGAAAATTGGTATTTGTGTTTTACGCTGGGAACCTTGTCGGTATAACTAGTGCGCTTCTATTTGATCAACGAGGAAAACAGAGGCTCGCCTCTCTCTCTCTCTCTCTCTCTCTCTCTCTATCTCTGCAGATACGATAGTTGACTCGTTCACAAATATTTTGATCGGCTTATCTTGCGGCCATTGGATTATATATATCGGCGCGTTTGAATAAATCACGATGCGAAATTGTTATATTGCATCGATGTATATATACCCTATCAGGAGATCGATCGCGCTTGAGTTGCCGGTCGAGTATTATTTTCAAAGCAAATTACAATCTCCCCTAACGCGCTCGTGTTAACAAGCGAATTTAATAACAGGCATTGCAAATTTTTTAGAATGTAACCAAGAATTTTTATTGATACCCGCGTGGAAACGATTTTCAGACGCTTATACGGGGCCTCAAGTTCGAGGTGGATTTCCATAATGAGTGACCAGTACTAACGTGTCGCAATAATAGTTTATAATACATACATCCATCCGTCCACATGCATTATTAATAACTTGATTATTCAACTTTTGTATCATACACGTATAATATAGACGAGGGCGTGAGTAATAATACTATGTTATTAGATCCTACTAACTTATCGTCGAGCGCGTTATTTTTACTATACGCACCACTTAATTATCACTCGCGTCGATTCAATTGATTTTTATGTATATACAGAGCACAAATCGGAATGTGAAAAGCACATTATGCACAAAGTGGGGGGAACCCCGCAAAGCATAATTCTTTCGTAACGGTTCGAAAGATCGATCCCGCGAGCGAATCATCTTTTCCTCGTCAACATACTGCCCGTACGGATCGTCCGAAAAATTTCCTCAACTGATAGAAATCGCGACCTGAAGGACAAACGTGAGCCAACAGTGCGTATTACTTTTTATCCTCAATGGGCTAGCTATGCAGAGCGAGCAGTGAGGGGAAAAAAAAAAAGGTTCGCGCGCGAGAAAACGCCTCCGTGAGTGCGTGTGTCCGTCCGATTGATTCTCGCAACCTTACGAAATGTTTGCGAAACGATTGTCGCGTCATCGGGGAGAGACGCGTACTTACACAAATAAAAGAGAGAGGTATACATATATATACATATGTTCTTTCTGAGGCGCGCGCTCGAAAAACTTTCCACCATATTATATGCCTTGTCGCAACTCGGAAACGATAACGGTTACCGATTATTTTCGTCTCGACATGAGTACATAAGTACATCTATTGAATTATCGATTTCTTTCTGAATTATTGCAATACGCTATTGACCATTATAGGATAGCCATAACTAATGTTACACTAATTAGGTACACCAACGATCCTTTTATACATCTCATGATTTTATTCGCGTCGTTTTTAATATTAAAGAAAATCAACATCCCTACTATGATAAGTGCAACAATGATCATGTCCATGACAAGTTAACATCCATAATGAAAGTCTCGTGTGATGGACCATTAGCATCTCATGAGGAGACGCGGCATATGCTTGATAAAAGAGTCGGCTTATTACAGACATATTATAGGTACGCATGTGTTAATCTAGAAGCTAGCGCGGGCTGCAATTTACGATTCCATTATGTTCTATGTATAGATATGTACATCATACGCTTAAAAAAATATTGTACTGTTGGAACAGCGACAGTTTTGTCGTTTATTATCAGTGCACCTACAAACGCGTAGTAAAAACGATTATGTCGTATCAACGCAGACAATTTTATCTTAGAAACCGAGTGTCCGAGAAACGAGTGTGATACGACCGTGATAGTGTATATGAATATATCACAAATGGAGTGCGAGGCGCGTCAACCGCGACAGATCAACGAGAGTGCGAGAGACTAATGAGGTCGAATTTTTCCTGTCAATCGAATTTTCTAATGACAGGCCAACGACCGCTGATCCAGGTTATCGCATTATACATATAAGTATACTCTTATGCCTCGAGGCCGAAAAGTTCGGTGCACGAGCGCGGATCATTCAGAGTGGCGGTGTTAGCTGTAAATAACAACGATGGCGAGCTAACAAGCTTGTCAATACTTTCCAAGAATGTATAATTTATGAAGTGAACAAAAAATTGATCACCCAACAATTTTTTATTTCCTCCTAATTGGCTTGAATAGAAAACTTATTTGCTGCTCCAATTGGTGTACTTAAGAAAATTTTTGAAACTTGAGAGTCTTGTCATAAAATTTCATTAATATTTACCACAACTTTACTTTAATTTTCGAGTTCTCATTTCTTCCATCAAAACTTTTCTTTTAGGCTTGTATGAAGCTAGATGCATAGTGAAAATTTCAATCATTAGTGTTACATGCCTATTGTGCACTTCGTTTTACTTACCAGATTTTACAGCAAAACCGAATTAATATAAATACAAGCATAATGCTCTGTCAATGTTTCAAATAATAACATACAAACATGTACATGTTGTCAAAATGTTTTTATTATAGTGTAAGGTATAAAAATCTAAAATTTGTTTTCTGAATACACTATTTCACAAGCTTTTATTTTGTTTTCACGAGCAAAGAATCTTCAAACAAGTCTAATAATAATTTCGGGTGATCTAAGAAAAAGTTTTCATTTTCAGTAACTCTCAAAATTTCGCTGTTGCTTCTTATAAATTGTAAAGTAACTCTTCTCAAATCCTGGAGCTCATACTGACTCACGCTAACAAGCTTACACATTTCTAGAATATTTTCTCTTCTTACATTAGATATCAAATAATGCTTACATAAATACTGTAGATCTTTTATGTTCAAATAGTGAGCAAGTTTAAATAATTGAAATGGTTCTTTTTCAACCCTGCATGCATCAGTATAAATAAAAGATAATAATTCTTCGACAGCACACGCACTGTAATCATTTAATATTATTTCACCAGTTTTTTGTTCTAGCATATCAAATTCAATTATTTTTTGCAAAACATCACTTCTGGCTGCAAGTATAACTCTGTGTACAGCATAGTAGTTGTTTCCAACAACGAGTTTTAAATCACTAAACGTTTTTTTTTCCATAACATTTCTCAAACTACTCACTAAAGAACTTGGAGAAAAATTTGATCTATAATACAGCCTGACACAGATAGTTTCTACAGTAAAGTCTAATTTATATTCAAACATAACTTTGAATACTTGCCTTTCACGGTACATGCAATGATACCGGGATTCAAATTTTATAAAAAACTCATAGTTATCGATTTCAGACAATCCACTATCTTTATCTGGCTCAAGAGTTAATTTAATTGTTCGAAGGACAAAATTGATTCTTTCAAAGAAAACTGATAAACAACATAGACTGTTATGCACTATTACAGTCTTCCCTGCATTTTTGAGTGTTTCAAATTCAAAATCAACAGATGAATAATATTTATCAATCATATCATCTGAGGTGAGCACATCATCACATTTCGATGACCTGAAAAATATATGAACAGTAAAATAAAAAAAAACAATAATTGAAATATTAAACCATATCTATTAATTAAAAGCAAAACTCTTACATTTCTGAAGGAGGATGCCTTTGTAAATCTTCGTACTCAAACATTTGTCGACAATTGCTCAGCCAAACTAAGTGAGCTAAATAAACTGCTATTTCCGAGTGATAAAAAAATACCACAGTGAATCTTCGATTAAATGAGTTTCGACAAATATACTACAAAATTATTCAATTCCCAACTTTTGTAGAAGACGAAGGTAAAGTGTAAACATCAGACACTAAGTATAGGTAAGGCGACCAAACGAACGAGTAGTGAGTACAACGCAACAAAACAAATACCAATGACCAGGGGCCGTACTGTGTAACTTTTTTCAGCTTCGACATGTGTTTCTGGACAAGAAAATCCTTATCTTCAAGACGCCATAAGATGCTTTTAAGCTGCAAGTTGGTTTGTCCAGATGCAAAAATCAAAAAAAGAAAAGTTACACAGTACGGCCCCTGGGGCGGTATCATGTAACTTTTTTTCTTTTTGCATAGGCTTTTGGACAAACTTATCTCCGTCTTAAATACGTTGGAAGATGCAATTGAGTAGAAAATAAGTTAGTCAAAATTCTAATGAAGACTAAAACAAAGTTACATGATACCATCCCTGGGGCCGTACTGTGTAACTTTTTTCAGCTTCGACATGTGTATCTGGACAAGAAGATTATTATCTTTAAGACGCCATAAGATGCTTTTAAGATGAAAATTGGTATGTCCAGATATAAATATCGAAGAAAGAAAAGTTACACAGTACGGCCCCTGGACAAACTTATCTCCATCTTAAATATGTTGGAAGATGTATTTAAGTAGAAAATAAGTTTACCCGAATTCTAATTCAGACGAAAGAAAAGTTACATGCTACCACCTCTGGGGTGGTATTCCGTAACTTGGCGAATTTCTATACACCACACCACAACTATTTTCTACAACCAATTTTCATCTTAAAGGCATCTTAAGCTATATTTGAGAGGAGAATTTTGTAGAAAAGTGAAACCAAGTGTGGTATATATAAGTTCGCCAAGTTACGGAATACGGCCCCGGGGTCCGTACCATATAACTTTCTGTCCTATGATATAACATAGGCTAAAAAGGTGGAAAAAAGTTATATGGTACGGCCCCTGCGGTGCTAGTGCGTAACTTATTTTGACTGATTTTGTCCAGATTTTCGCCACTTGTAGACAAAAATTGGTTTCTGCGCATGTGCAGTGGACAAAATTTAGTCAAAAAATCTTTCCCAAAAATTACGATTTACCACCCCCGGGGGCCGTACTGCGTAACTTTTTCAGCTTCGACATGTGTAACTGGACAAGAAAATTCTTATCTTCAAGACGCCATGAGATGATTTTAAGATGCAAATTGGTTTGTCCAAGATCAAATATAAATAGGCAGCTCGCCATGACTGTCTAATTTTACTGTCTTGTGATTGGCTGTTGCAGTTGTCGAAATAATGAACAGTCGTTGCCAGAGCTGTTGTTACGTTAAACTGTCGTTGAAATTAATACAGTTGAAACGATAATTCATAATTTGCTACAAGATTGAAGTGCACTGTCGTTATTTTGGACACCGAACTGGCTCTTTATATATGCAAAGGTTTGATAGTTTGGGAAATATAATATAAATGACCGTTGGAGTGTAATGTAAGTTATAAGATTCATATGATCCATGAATCGAATTTAGGAAAAAAAAAAGCTTATATGTTCGATATTTGATTGTTTCTATACGTATATATGCAGTTCATTACTCAGCATGACAAATAAAGGTTCGCGTGTAACTTAATTTTACCCATTATACAAGATAATTAGCTCGCAGTCGTCAGCATATGTCATTATTTAAACAAAATTTCAGCAAGTCGCTCTACTGTTTTTCCAATTAATTTTCAGTCTGATGGTCTGACGAAAAACAAACGTGTGCGATCAGACTCTATTAAGTCAAAATCTAATTTAGTACGAAATTCCACTCGCGCGATATTAGCATAATTTGGTCTTTTTCTCGTTTCATCGATCGAGACGGTCACGTCAGACAAACGTATAATGCTCCCTAAAGCGTGACTTATATGCTCCGAAGAAAAAAACATACCACCGTCGTCGTGCTTTCGATGTCGCGCGCAAACAATAGAGACCAGCTGGTTTGGAGACAGTTTAAGTAGATGCAGGTCGAGTCCCGTCAGACACGAGCTTTGAACTTAAATGTTTCCGAAAATCGGGCTTAACGAGTAGCTCTGCGTCGTTTTCTACACATTTTGTTTTTCTTCATCTCTGGAGCCTGCGCCCGCTGTACTATACTCTTCCTATATGCTTTTCATTATACACCTCCCACATCCCGCCGGAAAACCATCGCGCGGAGGAACTCCTACGCTTATTACAAGTGTCGCAATACACACGACTTCCGCCGTGCGACTCACGTTCACCCGGATATATCCAACACCACACCTATGTAGTATACATCTGTTTGCTCAGCAAAAAAAAAAAAAAAAAAAAAAAAATGTCCCGGCGCTCGCAAAACCAGGTCACAGCTGACTTGGCTGCTTCTCCTCCTCTTCTCTCGTGAGCCTTTACGTAAGTATATACCTATACATTTACATATGCCAACGGCGATTCTATTTTCGCGAGCGGCCGGATTATTCTCGGATTCGAGGGGCAGCGCCGAGATTCCGCGCCGGCTAATTTCATAATACTCGCGCGAGAGGCGCGGCAGCGAATCTGCTGTTACACATATGTGTGCGTAGAGACGCTTGTATGCATGTAGATATATTTGCCGGGATGGTCCGTGATTTACGCCGGGGAAGGCCGCGCATCGGGCGCACGTCAGACAGTTTATTCACTCGGAGAGAGTTGGCTCGGAGATTTTTACGTTCGGTTCTCCACGGGAGGGGAGAAAAAAGTTGTTTCGCAAATTATAAAAACGCAAACGCGCCAAACGAGAGAGAGAGAGAGAGAGAGAAAAATAGTAATTATCTCGCCGAGCGCACAATTAACGAAGAACGCGCTGTATATACGGCTGTCTGGCTCGTCGCGGCAGCGTCCAGCGCTCGAAGTTGAAATAAATAAAGAAAAAATGGGTCAGGAATGCCGTTTCCCACCGTAAAAGGACGCTCGTGCCGCGCGCACTCGAAACCCATACTCTTGCCCAATCGATTGTGAGCCGCGCGTGTGCGTGCAGTACGTATAGATATATATTTAATTATATATACATACTCGCGGGCGACGCACACGGTCGCGCATATTAAGTATCCGCCCCTCGGAGGAAAGAGCGACAAGTGCACAAGTGCGTATATATTCGCAATCGCTCGTTCACCTACTTTGCTCACACGTCGCGTATGATACGTGCGCGATATATTTCCGCGCGTCTCTATATATATATATATATATATATACCTTAGCGCGCGGAGATATCGTCCCTCGCGCGCGCGTGCACATGCACGTGTGCGAACGCACGACAGCGTCAGGGTCGTATATAGTTATAGTATATGTATATAGCTGATGTGTAGCAAAAGCAGCATCATGAATAGCGCGGGGTAAACAATAAATCGGCGAGCCAGAGAACCAGATCGCGCTGGCTCGCGGCCAAAGGATGCGTTGTTGACGACCTCACGTATGTGTTGTACAGTACTTACATCGTGTAGGAAATCCCAATTAAAGCTCGCCCGCCGCCGAAGCGCCGATGAACTTTCCGGCCGTATCTGCGTGCTATATTTATATACACTTACCCCTTCTTCTTCTATGCACGTGCAGCGATGTAAGCTCGCTTTTTGCTTATCCGCAGTATGTGCTTGATTTTTAACGTATAGGCGGCGGCGGCGGCGCGGGCAGTGTCGTCGTCGTCTATTGAGCTTAAATTGTCAACAGCGAACGGCTTTAGCTGATTCCACCGATTTAATCGTACATACACGTTTCGGAGCGCGGAGGAGCCGCAAGCTCATTATGTAGGGTACCGCTCTCTGGCGCGTGTAACCCGAGGTGTAACCCGCGATACAAGTCATCGATGTAATTATTTGCCGAGGGTACAACGTACTGATAAATAAATGTCTTTTCCGTCGATTTTGTTATTACTGCGATGAAAATGAAATTTATTTATCGCTGAACAATACATCACGAAAAAACGACGATGCGCATATTATACTGTGTGCATACGAGAATGATAATATAATGACGCACAAGCGTGCCAGAGTGAGACGAAAAACTGTATGTATCGTATCGCGCGCGTTGTTCCAGCTATAATAATTGAAAAAAAAAAAATCTGTACTCCCGCGGTGAATGAGAAAATGCACGAATCTGAGACAAGGGAATCGAGTGAGCGTGTTATTGAAAAGTAGGAAGATCGGAAGAGGGTTTCAGTGCCTACTTGTAGCAAAAAAACGCTTGTGAAAAGAGATGTGCGATCGTTTGTTTTTTTATTATCGTTTGCAAATGCACGTAAAGAAAAAAAAAAAAAAAATACGATGCCAGGCCTGCAGCGTCTCGTCGTAAAAATACTACTAACTAACCTACATCACACGAGCGCATGCATGGCGAATGCGAGAAATTCACAAGAAAGAAGGAGAGCGAGAGACGCACTCGTGTGTCCCGATATTGCGGCAGGCCGGGAAAACGCGTGGTCTGCAACGTGACTTGGGCTACGAGCTGGTTGATATATGTACATGCATCTATATACGCGTGTACATGCATGGTAATGTACGTATATATAATACGCCCAAGTGAGCGTGTAATTGAATCATTTTATTTTCATCGGCTGCGAGCTGAAATGGGAAGGCAGCTCTATATACTTACTCACGCTCTGTTTCTATTTGTACAAAAAATATGGGCGCTAAAGAGTTTGTTATAAGTCGTGTCAAAAAATGGCACCTATCGTTATTTTGCGGATGAATCGAGGATTTTTCAATTTCCAGCAAAGCGAATGGAGAAAAGTCGCGTATGAGCAATACCTAAAAACTACTTACGGGGTGCTTTTCTTGATAGAAACTGAATCGACTTTATGCATTCATTACTTATGTCACGAACTTTGACGAATACTTTGTGAAACCTTACATAAATTGTGTCAACAACAATATCCCAGTTTTTCCAATTGTTATATATATTGTTTGTATAATATTACCTATAGTGTGCCTTAAAAATGTTTTCGACTAGCCCGATGCGTAAAAGATGATGCGATCGGTGGGTGCATTGAACCCTCCAAGCGCTGTGTAATGGACATCGAAATAGAAAGCATATGAATACATACTATTTTGATATCACATAATCATTCTGAACCCCCAGGTAACGATGATAAAACAATCAGACATTGATCACCAAATGAACAAAAACGTAGCTTGCATCCTCGAGTGCATACCGCTTTACAAGCGTACTCAGGTGGATACAAAATTTTCAATTTCGACATTGAATCCACGCGTATGTTTAAACATAGTTATTGATAGCTACTTCAAAGTGCAAAAAAAAAAAAACAAATTTTCACCAAGTAATCCGAAATATTTGTAGTACCCTACACTCTTTTACTGAAAATGTTTTTTTTTTTATTCTGTTACTCGGATGGTATTGAAGACATCAAAATTTTTTTCAGATTTATCGTGCAGTGAGCTACCAGATTTGTAAAGATGAAAGAGTATGATTTTTGTAACAAGTACACAAAACTTGATTTTGTACATACACGAGTGGTGTGCACCTTGCTTGAGTTATATTACGTAACAGTGATGGTACCGAGTGTTCATTCGATTGCATAAGTGAAAAATATCCATAGAGACCGTATACTCCATGAATAAAAATACACACATTACATTCACATGGAAAAAAAAATTTGTAATTTCATTTTTATTTCGAGAGTTACAAATATGGGATTTGAGGCAGCTTTGCTTGCTCCCGTAATGTTAACATAATCGCATTCAGTGGTGGTAGTACTTATGAATCCGGAAGAACAAATTTTTGTCTTTAAGACACCATAAAATGCGTTCAAGACGAAAAATGGTCCATCTAGATTACAAAATAGAAGCAAGCAAGTTACATAATGTACCACCCCTGGGTGGTAGTACACTCAACGGTAATCGATTCGTTCCCTAATTGTTCATGAAATTATCTTCATTTGCGTTGCCTCTGCCACCTCTGCCATATAAGTACAAATAGTTGCTGCACCGGCAACAATTGAGGAGTTTTCACGAGAATTAAAGGAACGAATCGATTACGATTGGGTGTACCTACACTGAGAGACCAATTTGTTACAATAAACATATGTTAACTATTAATATACCCACTCAGATCATTAACGTAATATATTAACAGTTAACATATCATGTTTATAGTGAACAGATTGGTACTATAGTACTCACGTAACTTTTTCAGCTACGACAAAAGGATCTAAGCAAACCAATTTCCGTCTTCTAGACAGTGTGAGATGCCTTCAAGACAAAAATTAGTCTGTTCATATTTATAAGTATAAGCAAGCAAAAGATACGCAATAGTAAATACGGTTCCAGCGCTGTGCAGTTCAGCTTTCTCAGTTTATGACGTCAAATGACATCAAAAATAATACACTTCAACAATTTGACGTCACGCAACAAGACAAAATCATAGAGCGCAGTGCAGGCTGCAGGGACAGCTCAGGGGCCATTATACAATGGTTCTGTGCTGTGCTGTGCTGAGGTACGCTGCGCTGCGTTGTGCTGCGCTTGCTCCGTACAGAACAAAAACGTTGATTCCCATCTATGTTGATGTATGCACACAATGATAAAAATTCAAAAGTGAAACAGTAATAATAATACTTTACTACAATGATTCTCAGCAAATTCCAAAAGACAGTAATATTATCATATTGTTGGGAGAGTTTCCAACATTTTGGAGCATTGTGGATTGTGCATGAGTATATAATTATGGAGTTTCATCAGTCATAGAATATGAATGTGTATACACTGATGGGAATGAACATTTTTCTATCTGTATACGGAGCAAGCGCAGCACAACGCAGCGCAGCGCACCTCAGCACTCAGCAGTCTTATGCCCGAATTCGAGCCCGAATTCATAGTCGAGTATTCTTCAGAGCTGATCTTGAGACGTGGTCTTGAGGTACAGCTTCGAGATCGGGAACTCGAAGGTCGATCTGCAATGCAATTTATGCGATCGCAGGTCGATTTACTGACCCAACTTATTTTATAGACGTGCATACTGCATACTGGATATTAATCAGCGTATTCCAAATGACGCGACAAAACAGTGTCACGTCACGCAGTCCCATTTAAAACCAATGTTAATGTGTCGCGCGACATCAGAGTGTCGCGTCATTCGGAACATGCTCATTACACGTCCTAAAATAGTAGATTGATCCACTATTGCATTGCAGGTCGACTTTCGATATTTCGATATTATTGCTGTATCTTAAGACCGCGTCTCAAGATCAGCTCTCAAGATGACGTCTCAAGACTACTCGACTTACAGGGGTGGGTGGTATCATGTAACTTTTTTTGCTTTCGATCAGGCTTCTGGACAAACAAATTTTCGTCTTAAATACGTCAGAAGATGCATTGAAGTCGTAAATAAGTCTGTCGAAACTCTTATGCAGATGAAAAACAATTACATGAGCTTTCAAATCTCAAAAAACTTGAGGATACAGATTATTCAGCGTTTTCAGGTCGGAAATGCGCACTAAAAAGGCCCCGTTTACATGAAGCAGAAATAGCCAGTGGATCCTCACAGTGGAACCACTCGAGTCCGTATATAAGAGTGAGAGAAAAATCTGATGACCTCTCTCTCACACTCGTTAGCTTAAATCGTTCCGCAGTGACGTTCTGCCGGTTGCCAAAGCCTCAGGCCATAACTCCAATCACACCAGAGACGAAACAAAAAGAAAATGTTCATCGAAATTGCCCACGTCGAATGTTGAAAAACAAAGTATTTAAAAATAAATTAACTCGATGTATTTCGTCCGCTGGTAACGGTAAAAAAAAAAAAAAAAAAAAAAAAAAAGCCAATAGCACGGCCACACCAGTCACGGGCGGCAATCGATCTAGTTTGTTGCGCGTACCTGCACGTGCTGCAGCTGTCACTCCGTCGGTCTCTCTCCGCGCCTCGCCTCCTTTTTCGCGATCCATACTCAAGGCCGCAACGGTACTGCACGGGGCGCTTCGTTGCGAAAATCCAAGCCACCGGCGCGCCGCGCCAGGGAGACGTCGTTGCGAGATCGAATCTCCTTTTTCTCGCTCCCAGCCTTACAGCGACGATCGGGTATTTGTTGTTTTTCTCCTCGATCCTGCAAGCAGCTCGCGTTTGAATTTCAAAGTTTTAGCTTGGAGACTCAGTTTTGCTCTCTCTCTCTTCGATGATGATATAATGATATTGGTGTATAATTATGTTGTGACAACGATGATGGTATATACGGTGCCTGTTCGCTAGAGAGATCGGTATGGAGGCGACCTTGCGTTTTTAGTTTCAAGTTTGAGTATACAATGTTTATTTAAGTAAGCTCGCGATCGCTCGATTTTATGCTCATTCGAAAATCAGGACAATTCGTGTTAAACATCTAATCATGCGCATAACGCAAGTATCTATTAGTTTGAGAAAATACTTATCTGAAAATAACATGAATAACATTTATTTGGTTCTTCAAAGATTCGATCATTAGCCTTGATATTGCCGACAAAAAAAGATGGGTATTCAAATATATATATAGTCAGTCGAGGGTTCAGCGCGTCAAATTACATTTCCTTGATGAAATAAAATATTATAATTATGTGAAGATGATGATTAATTACGTTGCCACCTGGGACGGGACACAATTAAATCTGCATGCATGATGCACACCCACAATTATTTCACGCGCACCTACGATACAGATTGAATAATGCTTGTAAATAGGCAGACCGGCAGTTTGCGGATGAATTGCACACTTGCGAAAAAATTTATGTATAGGTATCCAAAGTCGAAGTACAGCAACATGCTGCTCGACAGGACAACAATAATTAATACTCCCGTACGCACAGCCAATGAGTAACGTAAAAAAAGGCCGATTGTGTCATTTTTCGCTGCAACGCTGATGATGGCTCTCCTCGTTTTTCTTCAAACCCTTCCTCCAAACCATCATCGGTCGCTGCGTTACGGCGATCATAAAACTATTTACGCATGCAGGGTACCTTGCCCCCACGATTTCACAAAGAATCTCGTTTCTCCGGTTACTCTCGATTCCTCCGGCTCCTCCTCGCCCCAGCAGCGATCGTTCGGAACGTTCGTGCCGAGGCGAACTTGTGTATAGGTATAAAGTAAGTACTGGTACGATCCAAACAAGAATCCTTATAGGTACAAGAGGAATGGAACGGGCGAAGGTGAGCGTTGCAAAAGCGCTGCGGCTGCTGCACCTGATCTTGCCGAGGCGGACGGCGTTTCCCAGTAACAGCGCTCCAGTACACAAGTATAGTCGTACTTACAGCCAGGAGAAATATATATTTTATGGATACACGCGGGTAGCGACGATCGGCATCACGTTCGCGCGCGATCACGTTTTGTGCGGGCGTTGTCACGCTAATTATTGTCGCGCCCGTCGCGAGAAGGAGAGAGCGGCTCGCGTTGCTGCAATATATATTTTTTTGTCGATAATCATACGTACTCATTAAAATTACGACTACGAAATCTGCTGTGGGCTGCAGTTTTTTTTCGGTGCTATGCACTGCGTACTTGGTTTCTTGCATGAAGATTACAGTACGGATACGGAAAATGCGTCATTGTTTAAAAATGTTTAACCAATAATAATGTACGTATTTTTTAACGAATTCATAGTTACGTTCGTATATGCGTATGCGCGTGGTTATAATGTATACTTACTGTGTAGGTATAGGTAGTAGGTGCTCGTATGCACTTGTTGTACGTGAGAAAGTACCTACGCATACAATCCAGATTCGACGCGAGACACCTTTTCCGTTTCACACGCGTCCGCAAATGACTCTTTCAATTCTTTTTCAATTTATTAATTTACTTATCACTCGTATCTTTCGCCGCGCGATTTAATGGGAATCGCTGCACGCAGCTCGCGGTATTTGTTTTCTCATACCGCTGAAGGTGAATGAAATGTGTATTTTTTTTTTTTATCAAGATACATAAAAAGTTTGATTGCCAATCAGCGTTATTATTAATAAAAACGTTTGAACGAATTTTATCTTTAGTATTGTTTTTTTTTTGTGTGTGAAAGTGCTACGCAGAGCACATACTGAAAAATAAACATTTTATTATTTGCTCTGCAAGTTGTTCTTTGATACATAATCACGTCTATTTTAATACTCGAAAAAAAAAATACCCGATTCCCGCAAACTTTGAAACATCGAGGACAGAAAATGAAATTTCCATTTTTTCTCAACGCCGCATGTACATTCTAATAAACAACACCGCGTAGGGGCACTGTTAACGACTCGAATAATCGTCATTAGCGACGCAGTCCAGCGCTTGTTCGCGTTTCGCAAACGTGCATGCGAAAAAAAAAAACGTATAAGAGTGAAATGAAAAATAAGTCACGGAGTATGATATAGTAGGGGAGAAAATGGCGATGCACGTGATCACGAGACGTTCGCGTGTGTCTATGTGTACAAAAAGCGAGACGGAGAGTCTGAATATTCATAGCGAAGCACCATACACAGCACGCGGATCGATCGATTTTGTTCTCGCGTTACTTTATTCTTCGGAATGAAAAAACAGAGCAGCAGGCGAAAAGTCCATTTGTGTCGTAGAGTATTATTTCAATTTTCCCATCGTGGGGCTCATGGAATACAGTTCTCATGAAGGGGATATTCCAGGAACAACAGCGTTTTCAGCACTCTATACATGTATTACCATCGAACTCCGATCTTCCGAAAAATGAATGAATTTGTATACTTTCATGAATGACCGACTCTGCGAACCGTTCGATCGTTACCTCTTTGATGAGCGTGCGTCCGGTGTTATTTAGAGCCTCATCCATGTAGTTGTTTACGGACGGGTTTCAAATGCATTTTTTCCGTACTTCAACATCACGCGAACACGTGGAAAAACGCGCGCGATACACGTTACGTGCACTATAACGCGTACACAAAATAAATCGTTCTACGACGTTTGAGGCATTAAACGGAGCGCTTATCGATTAAATTACGACTTCCGCCAGAGTTGGATTATATCGCGATAAAAGTTTCATCGCGATGGATGAATCATCGTTGCTGCAGGGAGTCGAGATAATTGCACAGTTTTACCTCGCCGGTAGAGGTGAGGAAGGGAAAAATAAATCAACAATAACAGCGAGCCAATGAAATAAGGAGACGCGCCCCTCTCTCTTGCGGAAAAGATCAGCCCGTCTTACCATAATCGACCGTTACTACTGACTCCGAGTGTTTTGAACGAATTGAAAAACCATTCGAGCTTGTACACAAACTCCTTCAAACTTTGCCATGGAAAATCATTTTTACCCGGCCTTTCATACCTTGGAGGTCGGCCAAGCAGAATCGCACGTGCTCTGTTTTTTATCCACGCGCCGAAGAGCATGAAATGTGTATATACCTTGTACACATTGGATACCTCCTACCTACTTGTACACGTGTCACTCGGTTGGCTGGGAAAACCCAGCTCGGTCAGATTTATAATCAGTATAATATTGTGAGAGGCGTATAAGGTATGTAGAGGTACGGAACGAGACGGGACGTGTAGGTATAGATAATCATGTATGTAGAGGCTGGAAGGAAGGAGAGAGAGATGGGGAGTAGATCGCGGCAATGATCGCGAAAGTGAAGGTATACATCATACGGGTGCGTATATACGGTTACGCATGTATATAGGCGTCGTAAGGTCGACGAAGGACGTCCGACCTGAGCGTGAAACACGTACACACACATTATACCGATGTAAGTACGCGCGCGCGCGGCGCGAGAGATATTATATCGCTGCTGTTTTATAAACGATCATAATTCTTGTATAAAAAGCGAGAGGATTGTTTGGTGGTGTATACGCCCGTCGTCTCGAGCCTCCGCGACACGCGACGATTGAACATCTTTGGCCGGGGAAATCGATCTTTTGTCTCGGCGCGCTCGGCTGATTATCATGATTATGATGATTCAAGTACACGCCAGAATAACTTACGCCGGAACGTCATTTATATCATAAGGAGCGAACGCGCTGTGCACGATCGTTGCAAAATAAAGAATACGCGGAGCGCGCCGCTATCTTCCAAACGCCCGACGCTCTCGCTGCGCGTATTTTTTTTTTTTTTTTTTTTTTTTTTTTTTTTTCTCTCGCCGTGCTTTTGTTTGTGCTTTCTTTCTCGTGTTGTTGTCGTCTTCCTCCCCCCCGCCCAGCCAACTGTCTCGATGGCGCGGTTGTGTGCGAAAATAAATAAACGAACAGAAGAAGAAAAAAAAAAAAAAAAAAAACGAATGGAAAGGAGAAACTGTAATTCCCGGCGATGATAAAAAACTGGCGTCCGGGAGTGACGATATTAGCACTCGTTGGCGTGCAGGGTAACGCAATGTATATAAGTACCTCGGCACGTGCGGCGGCCGCGACAGCTCTGCTCTCAAACTAATGCACGAGAACGTGTGCAGTGTGCAAGTACAGCGCACGCGTCTCCCAACTGTAATTTTTCGCATCTCCGCGAAGTCTGTTGCGGCGGGAGCAGTGGTGTACACGGGCACAGAGCTCAACGATCGAGAACTCGTACTTTCCTCGACCGCGTTGCACACTCGCGCGTATCCGTCCGGCTCGCCCTTCTCTCGACTCTTTCTCCCCCGGCTGGTCTCTGCCTTGTTTTTTTCCCTTTTTTTCCCACCAAAGATGACGCGTACGCGTATCGGGAAAACAAATTGCCCGCCATCTGCGCGCGCGACGGGGATAAGTATATATGCGTAGTACAGAACGGGGAATGGGGTTTCATTGGGGTGGAGATCGGTGAGGGTTTCGGGGAGGAGGATCGGGTTTTTCATCCTCCGGCAGAAAGGAGAGAACGTGGAATAAGCGTACTCCGCTCGGACACTTGGGAGAAAAAACTTACGACGCACCGACTGCTCCTCGGCCGAACGGCGATCGCTACGTGCGTCAGAGCTGCGGATGGGCGTATATTTACAAACGCCGCCAGAGATTATACAGGTACATAAACGACATCGCCACCTCGCGGATCCTGCGATCATCGGACAACGCGACAGATGGCGAGGAGGGCGACGGTGATAGTACTGGGTCGCACGCGAACAACGCGTATATATACATCTCATCGCGTGGTGCCGAGCACGCGCCCGCGCGTCCCCCCGCTGAAGCTTTGTTCTTTCCCGCACGGTCCCCTTTGCGTCATCGCCGCGCGCGCGCTGTTTGCACATCGCCGATTTCTCAGGCCCGCGCGCACGTGCGCGACCGACGCGGCGTCCTTTTGCAGCGCGAAGCCTGCATCGTCGCTGCAGCTGGGGGAGGCCGATGCTGGGTGCCACGCGCGCTCCTGCGTGCGATAATCGTCTTGTGTTTCTTTACCCCCCCCCCCCCCCCCCCCCTTAATTGCGCGGGGGGGGGTGGGGGGGGGGGGGGGGCGTTTGGTTGGCGGGGGGCGGGGTGAAGGGGGGACCCGGGGCGAGTGCGATCGAGTTAATTGGGCGTAACGAGACGTTGATTCGGTTATCGCAGCTACACATGCGCCGTCTTTGCTTTTCCCTCGATAGACGTATTTTTTTCAGAGCACCCATCGATCATCAATTGGGCATATTTGCGCATGATAATTGGTAGTGTATATGTATAATACTTCTGTAGCGCGTAAAATGGATGAATTGCGTTTTTGGAGCGAGCACGTTGGAACTGTCACTGGTTTTACCGAGTATTTTGTCATGCAGTGTATCCATCTATACATTATATTCTGTATCACCGATTACGCCCGAATTCAAAATTACATCAAACTTTTTGTTTTCGATCGCATCCATAGCGCAACAAACATAATCATAGCGTAGGATTTCACATGGGCGCTCAGTCGAATGGGAGTACACACATATATTATGTATCTGCGCGTATTTTAAACGTAAGTACACGCAAAATAATTGCCGAGCACGATCAATCATGCATAAATTCATTCGACCGACGAGATAATATAGTCAAACGAGCGTGTATTCGTCGTCATTTTTATTGATACTCTACTGGCAGTGACTATAAAACCTACTTGCATCCATCCAGGCGGGTATACATATAATAGTATAACGCGCGTAGCGTACTATGCTATACGCAAACGTCACCTTTCCGAGCTTTTTTCGGAGCGAGCCTTTTTTTAAACGCTCCCCGCCTCGGTGCGGCTATACTTATCGACAGATACAAATCGACCCGTACCTAAATAAGTTTGTACGATTCTTTTTTTTCTTTTTCCCCCTCCCCCGACTATTCATGTGCCTTGCCCATTTATTTTTCACGACGCAACTTCCAGGCTCATTTCCGCTCTCTTTCTACTCATCCGATTCTTTTTTTTTTTTTTTTTTTTTTTTTTCCTTATCTTTTTTTTATTGTGCTTTGGTTTTTCCTCCCCTTTATTTGTCCGCCCGATATGCCGTGGTTGACCCCTTTACGCGATTTAGGAAGAGTTTCGAACAATCAGCGTGCAAACGCGTCCCTATTGTCAATCATCAAGTGCGGAGGAGTGCACGAAACGAAAAGAGCGAGCGCAAAATCGCATTAATAACGCACGTGTTGCGGGTGAAAAAAACAGAAAAACACTTTCACCTGCGTTTGCGTGTATATATGTATCAACGCGTGCATTCCTCCTTAATCAGAATTCAAGACGCAACGAAAGAGTGCAATTTATGTAAATCAATCATTCGAAGAAAAAAAAAAAAATAATAATAATTTCTGCTTCCAGCCTGGGCGGTCGCTCCTGCAAGGACGAGATCTACAGGATGGGCCTCGGCTCGGGCTACTGCGAGGGAAATCTGAATTTCGCAACCGCCTCCGAAGACGACGAGGTCTACACGAAAAAGAAAGTGTCGAGGGTGAGTGTATGTATACGACCTACCTATATACTACATCTCTTATTACATGTACATATATACATAGACTCCAGTCGGCAGAATTTCTCCTCGCTCTTGCCTCATGTATGCTTATACGCGTGATGTGTAACACGAGCGTTTATATGACCCCCCCCCCCCCCCCCCTTTTTTCCCCCCCCCCCCTCCCTGCCTCCCGAAACAATTGCACAACGAGCGGAGCTTGCGAGAGGCTCGATATCGCATAACGTTCCGTACGCTGCAAGTAAGTTTGTTTTCGCACAATTGTTCGGAGGCTCGATCGTTCCGACCGTCGACCGACGCAGCACGCACGCACGCATTGCACGAGAGCTTGCGAACTGGCACAACGCGGCTTGGTTTTTTCCCCGCGGATTTTCAACGCGCGGGACGCGGCGAACGGACGCCGAAATTAAAAATCAACATTGACAGACGCGTCTGTCGTTGTATTTTTTTCGATGGAAATTTCCCGAATTTTTGTTGTTTTTTTTTTCGAGAGCGACCTCTGTACGTGCGATTGGAATCCAGAAGTGGGGGAAAACAAAAAACCCAACTTCCCCCGCACGAATCGCGAAAAAATACACAGACGCCCCCGCAGATGAGCTTTCGGGAGGGGGGAAAAGGTCCCGCGGGCGTGAGTGAAGAGGATGGCATGCCGTGGGGAGAGGGATAGACATGATGCATCTGCAGATGCTCATATCCATCGTACGCGTACATGGTAAACTCCGCGAATAACCCTCGGCGGCGGCGACGCTCGGTTTTCCTGTTTTGACGCCCGCGCCGCGCCGCGTTGCCATGGTGGCGCATCGGGGAATTCAGGCCACGCGCCGCTCGTTCGAAAAACATCTATATACACACGGCAGAGAGAGGTGCGGGACGAATATATATATACGCGGCGAAGGCTTTTCCCGGCTGCACGTGCGCGCTTGAATCGTGCAAGAATACTTGCGCATTGTGCGAGCGGGTATTGTATTGGCTGGGCTGCAGGCGCCGTGTCTCCCTCGCGGCGATGGCCTCTGATGCAATGGCCGGCGAGTTTCGTGCGTGTGCGTGACGGCTGTCTCTTTCCCTCCTCCTCGGCTCGGCCGTGCTTTGAATTTGGGACGAGGTTTTTTTTGGCCGCCGTGGGGCCCGGGTCGAAGGCTGTTTTCGTCGTCGGTTGTTTTTGGAAAAGTTTCCGCTACTGTGATATGTATAGGAGTAATAGCAGTACACGGTGTTTCCTGTGCACGAGGGGTCGTACGGCCGGGCGACGAGTAGATACATGCAAATGTTCGTAGAGCAGAGCACCCCCACGAGAAAATCCAATAGAAATGTTGATCCCGTAAATCAATAATGTCCTGTTCAACCATACTTGCAAATCTGTTCTTGCAAGCTCGCAACTTTTGTAGGAACCGGTGCACCCCCGCGATGAATAAAATTCACTGTATGCAATAGATCATGCGCAGATGTATGCCCAAATGCGCGTGTGCTAAGGTGCGGGTGATGGTTTTCGATTGACGCACAAATAAATAAAAAGAGTACAGGGTCCGACGACGATTCGAAACGCATAGATAACTTAGCAATTAACGGCATATCAAGCGAGAGACTGAGAGATGAAAGCTACTCTTTTACAAGTATACTATACAGATGAGCTTGCAGTTATACCTGATGCGTGGGAGTGATGATCGGCAAAAAGCTATTTCCGGTGCACGCGGAACAGGCATAAATGTGTTAATGGCAAGCGTGTGTTGTTGTATACAGGTACACCTGTTTTATATACATATATACATGATAGGTCAGCGCTGGGAGGCCGGAAGCGCACGCGTGACCAAGATTTCAGCATATACGTATATATGTGCGATGAGCTTTCAAAGCAGCTGTCGTTATAGATACACAAACGGACGTGTAGATGTTGTACACTATACAACATACGTACAAGTGTTGGGTGCAGACGTCGCGATACTCGCTATGAACGGACGTTGAGCTTTCGGGCCGGCTCTAGTAAATGTGCGCGCGTCTGTCGCGGATATTCTGTTTTTAAACGCGCTACCTATATACATGCAATGACGAATGTACTTATTGAGGTCCATGTGCAGTGTGCGAATATCAGTTTATATTTGACATTCGCTATTGTACCTACGCTGCGTCTTTTGCGCTGTGCGGTTGTCGCTGCAAACGATCGAATTCAATGACGTAGTTTCGGATTGTATTATATCTGTACGAGCACAGTCTTTCGGTTCTTCGGCTGCCAATTCGTGATTAGCAAAGGCTGAAAAACAACGAACAACAGGATGTAATTATATTGATTACCCGTCCCAACTGTCGAACGGGTGCATTCGTGGAGCGTGAGTCGTATTCATCGAACGCGAGTAAACAAATATAACGTGCATGAAGAACTTACGCGCGAAAGCTCGCACACGCGTACAGCTTTTCCCGATAGATATACAGCCTCGGCTCGGCTGTGCAGTCAAGGCTTCGCGCCCGCACACGTTTAACACGTGTCCGCGCGTGCATCGATCCCCCCCTCTCTCTTTCTCTCTTTTTCATTGAACTTAATTTTTTTTCTGCTCCGTTCGCTCATTATTTCTCGGTATACTTGTTCTTTTCGTTCATCCTGGGTTTACTCCGGGGGCTTGCACGCGCGCGTGTCGGATTTCCCTATAAAATCTTTACTCCCTTTTTTCACGGATTCAAACGAATCCATTACACGCTTCCTTCCTCCTTTTTAATCAATGTTCTTGTCCGCTGACGCGGCGTTCGTCGGAACTTTCCTGCCCGTCACACCGCGATGGTATACATACACACGCGCGAATCCGACGATTCAGACAGTGCCCCAGAACGCTTTTCCTCCTGGCATTTTTTCCCCGAAACCATCGTCCCTCTGCGTCAACAAGTATGACACTCGCGGACAGAAGGATGAACCGAAAGTCGGCCAACGAGAGGGAAAAAAAAGCCGCGCTCGTGCGGTCTCGATCGTAATATACGCACGTACACGATATACTTGACGGCTGATTATTAATTTAATGGTTTCTCGAGAGCCCCCGATTTCCCGGCCGCCGTCGATTGGAACGGAAACCAAAGGGGGGGGAGAGTGCCGTCGGACGGAGGAAAACTTTTCCGCGCGCTCGACCGGTTATCGAATCTGCGTTTCGTGCCGATCGATTTCCCAAACGAGCGACGCCGCAGAGTGCTCGCTGGGCTGAAAAAAAAATCGCCCGCGTAGTATACATTGCAGGCATATGTCATACGAACCGATTCAGACGCATGCACGTGCGGACATCGGCGTTACGTGTGCGCAGTTGAGGTGTTTGAAAACGCGAGCGCGTGGGTCGAAGCTGCGGGAGCACATGTACGGGCGCGGGCAGTATAAGTGCCTCGAGTGTATGTCCAGGAGAGAGGGAGCAAACGGAGGAGGCGACACTTACATAAAAGACGCGGCACGTTCCGCCGAGTGTGATTGGAGTTGCGGTAGTAGAGACTCGCGCTCCTCTTGCGGACTTGTGCACGGGCATACCGAGTAATGCCTCTTTCGAATCCAGCCCTCCTTCCTGCATCGACGATTTCATATTTCCCGAGCTTTTTATCGCGCACGAGACGCGTGCTCTGCGTAAAGATCGGCTCGGATCGGTATGGGGACGATCGAGGCGCGGACGGAAAATTTCCGTCCAACGGTCGATGCTTGCGGCGAAGTTTTGCACCTGCATGCGCGCCGTATACACTATTTCGGGCCCCGATAGGCGCGGGGGCGCGCCCGTCATCGTTGGGTTTCGAAGAGCCGCGAAGATTACGATAATGTCGGCGAATCGTTCGAATCGCACTGTGCGCGCGCTCGATGTCACGCTAATGGGACGGATAAGGGGCAGCAGCCTACTGTGTATTATCCGAGACGCTTATCCGCTTGAAAATGAAACTCGACTGACCGACATATGTTTTTTGATTTTCTTTCGTACGCGGCCTTGAACTTGATGGACTATTTTACGATTTGCCTTCGCATACAGTTGGGTGGGAAAAGTCGCGCCGAGCCACCGAGAGAGATACGTTGTTTTAGTTCCTCGCGATGGAGAGAGAGTTTGGGAGGGATCGTCGATTGAAACAACAACTCTTGAAATGTCACGTTGTGTAGAAATGCGTTTTAGATACGTGGTAGGTGTGGAGTCTCGAAACACGGTGTATCGTGTGCGTGGGCCACTTTTACCTTGCGATCCCTTTTTGACGAATTGGATTGTTTTTTTTTTGTACACCGGTTTGAAAAATTAACACTTTCCGACAATAGTTTTTGATGATATTTGTGCATGTAGTAAATGCACGGCGATAACATTTTTTTTTGTTCGAGAAAATTAAAATCAGTTCAATTGGTCTTCTTTGTGATTAGAAAAGTTTTTTCTCTCAAAATGTATACCTCGAGTGATACGTGAATTATCGAGAGCTAACGACTGTTGGAAGTGAGATATTTTCTGCTATATGTATATCATTTAGGAGAAAATGATTGTTGCGACAATTAGAGTTTGAGACAACGTGTTAATCTGTTATTCTTGAGACAAAGCGTAGTCATCCACACAATTGATTTCTAATAAACATTTCATGAAGGTATCACGTGAATGATGTTATACATATTTTGATAAGTAAACAAAGTATCCGAATTCGAGAAAACTTGTTCATCCTCAGTCCCGATTTTCACAGCACCCATCATTCATTCGCGTTTGCTGGAAAGAAAACAAAAAGAAACTTGTGATCGAAAGTCATGTAATTAAGTGACTGAACAAAATACACTGATCCCCTGGCGTCCCGTCGCTCCTCAGTCTCGCTCTATGGAAAACCTTACGCTGCAACGCGCAACGCGTACATATTTTATAGTCTCACGTTCTATCTGTAGTTGCTCGCATGTATGGATCTAATCGTTTTCCACTTCTATTTATATTTCTTGTTCCTCAGCAAGCGTATACGTTATCCCCATCCAGGATATAAAATATCACCTATTTTTCTCCGCACGCATCATGCAGATGACGTCAGCTCGAATAAAAAAAAATAAAAAAACGACAAGCTCGAGAAGCACACGCCCGCTTCGCTCTCATTCATAATTATGTACGCACGGCACGTCGGATCGCCCCTCACTTTTTTCTCTCCCCGCTTTTCGTCAGCCTTGCATTGCGCAACGCCCAATTCTTATATTATTTTTCTTTCCGTTCCACGGCACTCTCCGCGCGTGTAGGTGTGTGCGTTTCACGAAATCGTCATGCGACAAAGCCATCATCCGTCCCATATGACGTCAGCGCTACGCGTGCTTCGCCATGATCCGCGCTCGCGAAAACATTCCTTTCGTTTTTCAACTTATAGACTCGGTGCGACTATATATCCGCGGTGTTATCAGTAATCTTACGCTCTCTCTGTACAAAAAAAAAAAAAAAAAAACAAACGCGTGCTCTTTTACTTGGTGCGTGTATATACTTACAGGGTGCACTATGGCTGCAAGGTGGTTCGCGAAATTTCGCTCAGTCAGTGCACTCAGAAAATACTTAACACAGTATTCGGTTTAATAACTGAAAAAGAATTCTGGTTTGTACTTGAAAAAAAAAAATAAAATAAAAAAAAATTATTACTTTTGATCGAACTCGTTCAAATACTTGAACAGTATGTGATGCTTTGATAATGGTATGAAGTTGAAATGAATAAAATACAATACCCATAAATACATGTGAGATGAAAAATATATTTAATGGAACTCAAGATACAAAGAATATAAATTCATTTTACGAGTGAATGCATTATTTCCTCCACTACCACATTAAGATTTACCAATTAGATCCAATAATAAATTGCCATTATTTTCGAAAAACATTTTACATTCAGCGCTTTTCAAGATATGATAGTTTTTTCGAAGAAATATTCCAGTTGCTGCTCTCAAGTCTTTGAGGTTATAGTCATTGACACAAAGAAGTTCGCAGTTCTTTAGAACATTTTCTTGGTTTATATTAAACATCAAATATCGTTCACACAACTCCTGCAAGTCCTTTATATTTAAAAAATGAGCCAGTTTTAATAACTCATGTGGTTCTTTGTTGATATCGCATGCATTAGTGTAGATGAAACTTATCAATTCTTTAACAGTACTGACATTGTGATCATTAAGTTCGATTTCATTTCTCTTTTTCTCAATCATATCTGATTCCATCATTTTTTCCAACACATCACTTTTAGCAGCAATTACAGACTTGTGTACCTCAAATTGCTCATCTCCGACAATGATTTTTAAGTCACTAAATTTTTTTGTTTCCAACATTTTTTCAAAATTGCTTACCAAAAAGCGTGGCTTAAAATTTGATTCATAATATAATGTACCAAAAAAATAACTACCATTATATTCAGTTTTCTGTAATATGTTAGCTTCAGATGCACGTCCTTGCATTTCACGGCACCATTTAAACTTTACATAAGAGGATTCCCATTGTATGTATGAATACAATTCCCTGACATCCTCGTAAAATTCAAGAGTAATCGTGATATAGTAATTGTGTTGTCGATCCTCATACAACTGTCTACTAGTTGCCCTTAAATTGCACCTGTTGTTATTCACTATTAATAACTGATCTCTATCCATAGCACAATGGATTTTTACGGCTAAATAATGTGGAAGATTCAAATACTCATCCATCGTGTCGAACGCTTCTTTATATTTTAACCATCTGAAATATAATAGTTTAAAAATCAAAACACTAATCAACTAGTACTAAATAACCATCGATATAAAATTAATTACGTTAGACTGTAAAGGTACATACATATAAATACACGTCGTCCTTATGAATCTATTTACCGCAACTGAATTAGACACTGCTCTTTCTGAATACGGTATGGTACTGTCAGGCCTAGCCGGCCAGCGTCCGTGGCTTGAGCCTCTGATTTCGAACTTCGATATGCGTGATAGCGTTCGAGATCACGCATATCGAAGTCCGAAATTTGACCCCTGATACCACAAGCTTATTTAGCATTCTCGGCAGCCGACGCAGCGTAGCAGTTCTGACAAGCAGAGTACAATTGATACAGTCGCTCTTGGCGTCGTCGACGGTCGAATGGGCAACATAATATTGTATCGTCTAGCGAGTTTATACGAAGTTATCCAGTTTGAGTCTGATGACTTCGTCTTTTGACGGAACCTGCACTCACAATTAACTCAGCTTTTGATATTATTAATTCCGAATCTACTCACTCTCCATTGACATTAGAATACGCAAAACCTCCGTAACAATTAATATTTGGGCGCACACTTATTTGTCGGTGATTTTTCGATCCAGACGATAATCAGCATATATGATACTGCATAACTGCACCCTTACTTTACTTGATCTGAAATTGCAGTCGAAAGTAAAGTTACATGATATCACCCCAGTGTTGCGAGAGGACATAATGATGGGTCTTAGATCCGTCTTGCGGTTGTACGGTTCATATAATATTACATATAGTTTGGCCCCCTTTACCCACTGACTGAATTATTGCAGCGCGTGTAGATATAAAATCGAAAAGCTTTTGATACAGGATGAATCTTTTTTTGTTGGAATTTATTGTACTTTTTTTACGAAACGTTCGGTTGCTTGAATTTTTATACACGGTGTGTGGAATTACAAAGTTTTGTACAGTAAATATACGTACATATGTGTACAGTCTGCCAATCTAGGCCAAGAGAACGATACGACAATTTGTTATCAGCAAAAATCATGCAAAAGTTGGGATGGAAAAAAATTTGTAAAAACCCGCACTATTGCCATAGTTTGACCAAAGGGTTGTCCATATACACGCACAAGTACCAAAATGATCATTACTTCTTCAAAGGAGATGTTTTCTTTTTAAATAGACGAATAAACTTTCAATCGACGCCTCTACTAGAATATTGCCACTATGACTTTTGCCACGTTTCTATCCACGATACTTATGCGCACTGTATCATTTGTACTGTACACACGCAGATATAATGTACGCTACCATATTCCAGCTGCGGGTGATGCTGACTTCGAAGGTTGCGACCCAGTAAATTTCGACGTTGGATCGTCCGCGCGCACTACACGGCATTGAAGAACAACGCTCGTATACCTTTTCTTCGCGCTTCCTTTTGTCTTTCGATACGTTTCTGTACGATTATGTGTATGGACCTATGTTTGCGCCTTTAAAAAAAAAAAAAAAAAAAACAAAAGTCTCTAAAACTCGATGCGCAGTTCCAGGCGTCGAGTTATCGATTACGATCCAACTCTTATCTTATCGAGACGTATACATATATGATCATCACCTTTCGGGCGTTATCTAGATTTTATAATAAACGATAGCTCACGATTAATATCGACGATCGAGCTAATTATAAACTGTCGTGCTACTTAAATTAAGTTTATGGAGAAGCTCTTTGGTCTCGGTGCTATGGTTGAGCGTTAACAATAACAAACTAATCGCACACATGTATACATAGGCACTGGCCAGTCGGGCACTACACGAGACATTTCGCGCGCAGAGGAAGAGAGAGAGAGAGAGAGAGAGAAGAAAACAATGCAGAGGCCGTGCCAAAAGTGCGCGGATATAGCCGAGACGTTTGATATACACAACTGCACGCGAGCTGCACCTGTCTCAATTCATTATTAGGACACCCGAACGCAAGCAGACTGTGCAGCTTCTCTGAAACGGTGAGCGCGCGAGCGTGCGATCTTTCGAGCGCCGTCCCGCAACTTTGGCACAACAAGCGACCCGATTTCCCGACGCGAAGAGTACTTACTAACACGTGAATCGATACGCGATCATCCGCATCTATAGCGAGTTATTTTTAAAGATCATCATCATCATCATCGCACGATGCAGGCGCATGAGCAACACACTTTACGTGCTGATGCTTCCGAGCTATTGCGTGTAATATTTGCATGTATGCAATAACATACACGTAGGTACATAAATACGCGTTCGTGTGTATAGTTATGTGTACGAGAAGTTAATGGCCTCGCATTCATTCATGAAAGCCGGTAAACAAGACCGAGCGAGCGCTGGATCGTACCGACGCCGGGCAGATGCTATAATATCCATCCGCCTCGTCCGTCTCTCTCCCTATGGTCGCGTCCGCGCGCGCGCGCGAGTGGGTGTTGTGTAAAACCGGTGATTTTGAAAATGTTGGAAAATTCCGAGCTCAGTCGAGGCACCGTGTACGAGGAAGTCGCGATATGCGCGAGAGAAGAAATTGAGTTAATTGAGATGATAATTCTAAATCAGACCAGAGCGAGTCGGATAAAGTTGCGGGATCGGGATAAACGATTTTTAGTATACCGATTACTGTCATCCAAATGAATTTACACCCGACGGGCATCAAATCTCGTTCACGAAGGTCCTCAAATCAATGCATTCGATTGATCGAAGCATCCAATGGGGAGACGGCTAGTTATACGATATTGAATAAGTGTGCCGGAGTAAAAATGAAAATTTATTTTGCGGCCAAAATTTAAACAAAGTGCACGATCGATGTGAAATACACAGGTAAACTCCTGACGTAGACTTTGGAAAAGCACCAACTCGTGAAACGTGTGGAATGAGAAAGTTCTCTCGCATGATTTCATTGATCATCCTCAGCACACTCGAACGTCAATCGGAACGCTGCAAAACTATAGCCAACGGCAATAATTGCTATGCCGTAATTATTACCGAATATCCGGGAAATTTATATACAGTCTACCCTTCCGGGCATATCCGGCTCCACTTAGATTTTATATACTTATCGTGTTTGTATAATATATACATAGAAAATACCGGTAGGTGTCAATAATAATGAGGTGCCAGTAAGTTGTTGGGTCGTTAAAAAACGATTTTACAAATTTGTACTTCCGGTCGTGACACGAAAACAACACTCGCGCTATTTGTTTATCAATCGGAACTCGAATGTTCATTCATGAAAGCACGAAAAGTCGTTATGCGTACGCATGTAGAGTACCATACCAACCCTATCTTATCGTTTTGATACTATGAACATTTTTCACGGACAAGTTCATCGTTTTCAAATTCCGCGTTGGGGATGATTGTAGTGGTGCAACCGACAATATATAGGAGCGGCACGTGTCAATTTAATCGTATGGATTAAACGAGAGGATGTGATGCGGAAGGAAGTAAATATATACTTTCGAGTGTTTGGTAATAGCTCGCGAGCGCGGAGTCATCATTATACCGCGGGCGTTCGAAAATACCTGCTCGTTTCTCGGTCACGGCCAATCCAAGGCGAAACACAGCCAACAGAGCTATGGATACTTTTTCGAGGGATTCTGTCCTGTGTCACGATTTTGCAGTGTCCCTGTGAGTATCCTTGATTCGGTTCAGAAGTATTTTGGCATTTTTATTCGGAAGCATTTTTTTACGAGTTTTTTTTATCTTTTTCGAAATTTCGTTTGTACAACGGTGATAAGTGCTTCAACCGTATTTCAGCCCATCTGTTATTGCGGGCTCAGCGAAATCGATACCACCTGCTGTTTCAGCAGGTCGTGCGTGAGTATCGTTTTTTAGAAGTAGTACACGGAAGCAGCATATTTCATATGAATTGAACGTTATTTTGAGGAAAAAATGATAAAAATACATTTCAACTGAATATGCATTTTTCAAAGTACGATCCAAAGATAAGAAAAATAAAAAAGTTGCAGCTAGGTCTGTCGGCTTCTTCACTTCGGGATTGATACGTCCGTGTAGCAGTGTGCGCTTGAAATGAGTGCCTTGGTATAAAACTTGGCCATGTGTAAATCATTACAAGGTGATACAATTTTTATCGTAAAATTAAAATTCCATGACTCTTTTTGATAATTAAGATGTAACATACATATAATAGGTAATTTAAGACTTTGTATTTTTGGGCTACAGTGTATGACAATAATTGAACATCTAGGGAGACGGAGCAGTACAGGAGCGCTTCAAATTTGTTGGAAAAAAATAGCTAACTTATCTCGGAAAAATAGATTTTACGTTCCAGTGAGGGGAAGAAGTAGTCCCACTTCCTGTGCTTTGGGGCACGTAAAATCGTATGCATATAACTACGGCCGGAAATCAAAAAGCCTCAGGTCGTCCCGAGAATTGTATATACGTTTACCGCCGCAAGCAACGCCAAGGCTGCCAATAAACGTCAAATCTGAGACTTTTTTTGTATTTCCGACCTATAAGAAAGCGCAGTTCAATATCATCGGAACGATATACTATATCCGCTATAAAACTACAAAGTCTCCTCGAGGAATTCAATTGATCTGAATATAACGATTAACCTGGTGATGAATATCACCGATAACATTATTGGAAATATTAAAATAAATATTATCTCTGTATGTATTAAAATTAGATTTTTTTTGTAGCACACATTCCTTTCTTCCGCTCGTCTCTTTGAAATCAAATTTCACTCGTCGCAAAATTATCATTAACAAAATCGCCCAAGCCCGGACGTTCGGCTAATTAATCAATGATGAATATATACATATATCCATCTAATCCATCAGCGAGGATAAGCATGTATACCATATGCCCATTGTCAACAAACATTATTTTTGAGACCCGCGTATGTTTTTTCACATGCGTCTCCACGCTCTGCATATATATCAGCGCATACAGGGACAGCCGATCGAGACGCTGCCGACGTGATCCGGGAGAGCGAACGAAATCTGCTGCCGAGAGTATGTGTTAAAAGGCACGTAGCAGAAAAATGTTATCTCCGTCCCGCGAATGGAGAGTGACGGCAAAACGGTTTGATAGGGGGACGCGTGTGATTTGGATACGGGTGGCATGTACATGTACTACATTAAAAAATCGTCGTTGTGTTCGTCGAAGTAACGTACGTAGATGTTCGTGGAATCGATTTGGACGTAATATAGTCTCGTATAATTGAGGGGAAACAAAAAAAGCTCAAAACGCGTAAAAACTGGGCATTTTTATGTTTAGACGGCACGCGTATATAATTATCGTACAGCTGCGCTGCGCTGAAAATAGGCATGAAATTCAACAATAACATATTTAGTTGTTTTCATGTACATATGTGGTTACATAAATATAAATGTAAATACGCGTTTATCAGCTTCATCATTTTTATCGTACCGCTGTCGTCGAGGCTGTCGTACTGTTATTCGTCAATGAAAATTATAATTTTAGAAGAACAAAGGAGAATAGCACAAGTTTGCTTTGTTAAAGAAAACACGAAACGTTACATTTAATCGACTACAGCACGTTGGGCGCAACCCACGCCGAAACTGAAAATAAGCTGAGCTTTTCCTGAACTGTACACGTTGTACGACGTCACGCCATTCTCTTCTACTTACGGGGGTTATCGTGGTACAGTAAACATCAAAAATTAGTTTTTGCTTCACATCATTTCAATATAGGTTACTTATACGAAAGACGTAAATAAGTATTAAGTCTGATGTACTCATATAAAAAATAACGGAAAAAATCATTACAATTGCGAAAACTTATAGATAACATGGGATTTTGTTTGGACCTGTACCACTTTATAGACATCAAAATAACATTATGCAGTAACTTTCAGTCGATGAATCCTTAAAACAGTAAAGCTAGGCTTCCTGACTATTGAAACGATTGTTTTAATTGGGATCGACTTTATTATATTCATTTTTTGTGAAATTCTGAAGAAAATTAACCGAGTTGAAAGTAAAAATGTGTCTTTGGGAACCAGTTGGCAACGACCTTTCCATGAGAGCCCGCGTATAACCGCAAATCTTTGCGATTTAATTTCTCAAAAACTATGATGCTAGGCCCTCTGAAATTTGGACATGTTATGAGTAGTGATGAAATGAGTGTGATATAATTTTTAGAAGAATTTCTGAAGAAAACGAAATATCACGATAATCCCCTTAATAGTACTCCTGTACTCCTATACGCGCACGAAACAGCATTTCTGCCGAAAAGCACATATTCGTCCTGTCGCTCGAATTCTTTATGGTGCAAGTGGGTATATCTACTAATAAAATTCTCCCATGTCATTATTATCAAATCGTTAGTCATCATTTGTTCAGCCTCTACCATATCCCTTCTTCACGTGCACATAATTCAGTTTCTATATCGTGCGTATAAGCCTATATGGCCATTTGTTAATTATTGATACAAACATGTCCACGTGAAGTCGCATGTAGTCGTAATTCGAGCGCCACGAGATCAGTAAGCGCATTACACGTGAGCACGTGCTTGCAAGAAGAGAATTATCAGGTATATAATGACAATGCCGGTCGATCGGTTGTTTGTGCCGCGGTACATAACGTGCCATCGGAGCCGACTCCCGACCCGATGACACTGCACGTGATCTAGCCAGGAGCTAGGTACTTAGCTCAAGAGAGTCACATGTTTCTCCGGCCGCGACCACGCGCGCTTATGCGTCTATTCTACTACCTATATATATATTAAGCTCTAGTAGCTCACGACTGACGACGCTCATTATATATACTATATAAATGTATCAGGTCGAGTTTGTGTTAGTAATCGCTGATGCAGCAAGTACACATGTATATATGCGTGGCGCGCCGAATGCGACTGTCAGATCTGATATATACAATTGCAGTGCGATCTGGTTACAGCGTGAATTTTCCCTCTCCGATCAGCGCTAAGTACTTAATAGTGTGCAATATATACCGGAACCCGCAAGCTCCATCCTACATGCGGTTGTATGTATAATGTACGTATACCGAGCGCGTATCATATTCTTATTATTATTATTATAGCATAGCGCCTCTTTAATCCGATGAAACGGATATAGCTCTCTACAATATGCATGATCTGATGCAGTTTGTTTTATTATTTGTGGAGTTGACAGATTTTTCTCTCTGATGACGATGGGTTTCGGAAAGTGCCATTTTCGAGACATTAACTTTTGGAGGCCTTTTGAGGTTGTACAGGAGATCGGCTCGTGATTTTGACAATGATTCATTTTTGTGGCTGTGTGTACATTATTATTATTATTATTATTATTATTATTATTATTATTATTATTATATTATTAAGAAAAGGGTATGAACAGTGATATTTCTACTTTTCCCGTGTACGTCATCGGAAAAATAATTAAAAAATGGCACTCTTTAGCACAAATCTTTTCAAGATCTCAAGTACATCAGAATCCTTTTCAGTTCTTCACTGACAGCCAGCTTAATCTTAAAAAACTAAAGAAATAGTACATTTCCTACTTCGGGCGTTTTTGAGAGGCTGGTGCGCCCTCGGTAGGAAAAATAGCATTCTCTACTCATGTGCATCCGACCAGGGCGGTCCCTGGGTCCGAGGGCGCTTGCGAAGCAACGCCCGATGCATATTTGTGAAGAAAACTACTATTTCCTACCTAGGGCAGAAAATACGACTAATGCGCCCGAACGGCGCGGTTGTTGTATATTTATGCCCGAGGGGAGGACAACATTTTTTTTTCCTACTTCGGGCGTTTTTGAGAGGCTGGTGTGCCCTCGGTAGGAAAAACAGTGTCCGCCACTCAAGTGCGATCCAACCAGGAGGCGATCGCACTTTTGTGACGAAAACTACTATCTTACCATGGGCCCCAAGTGCAGCAGAGCCTTTTCGCCCTCAGGCCGCACTTTGGGCCCTTGAAACCACTTTGCGCCCACGGGTAGAAAAAATTTTGGGCCCGGAAGTATTTTCGCGGGCCCAAAGTGTGCCCACGGGCGCAAAATTGCACTTTGCGCCCTTGGCAAGAAAAATAATATACGA
>JAPYYV010004913.1:0-17374 GCA_030522625.1 Copidosoma aretas
TTCGTAAAAACAGCTTCAACTCGAGCTGCGAGCAATCATACCTAGATCAGCGACTCTGCAGGTATGAAACGACCTATGTATTTTTACCCAGGTATAATTAACATGCCTGGGTAGTGCACCCCACTAGTGTACCGGACACTAGGTCTACTCTGTACACAATGAATTATGTATACCTATAGATGCATTGATAATGCCCTGCTCCATTATAGATAGGGTGTAATACACCAACTCTACGTGTAGTACACTGATTAAGGTGTACTACACTTTTGCTGAGTGTAGAACCATCTCTGGTGTATCTGTAGTGTAGGTGTGTGTTGATGGGAAGGGGAGGTGTATTTATGGCATTATAGTGGAGATGGTGTTTACATATGCAATATATTATGCGCTATTACAGTGCCATTATATGAATTTTCCGCAATGCCGTGACAAAGAGAAAAGTGACGTTAGAATCAGTCAACCAACGGTTTCTAGTAGTAATTTGAAAAATAAACGAACGAACAAAAAACGCAGCTTTAAGCAAATAAGCGAGAAATATGTGAGGAATAAGCGAAGTTTGCGATGGAACTATTTTTTGGTACTGTATAAGTTCTATGTATACACTACGCGGTTTTTTATATCTTTAAGGGCTAGCCACACATTGTTGCGTTTAAATAGTTATTCTGCAAGAATAATTGTTGTCTTAAACTTTTTTTTTTGTATAATAGACCCTCTTAACATTTCTCTTTACTTTCCACCACGTCCATAAATCATTTACACATATACTAAAGTACAACCTTGCTAAAAGCTGTATAGCTGGTTGCTGAGCGTATTGCGAGGGTGGGAGCTGTAATAAATATATAGTACGGCATAGTGTAAACATACGACTAATACAATACTACGATAATGGCTCCATCGCAAGCATTGCTTGCTCGCTCTCTAATGTAATTGGTTATATATTATCTTGTCATTTTTCTGAACAATTAATCCTTGTCGCAAAAAATTTCGTAAAATATTAGCATGAGACTTGAAACCTAAAGTCTTCTTTTCACTACATTATACGCTGTTTACATGAGAACAACTAGCGCTCCAGTGGCGTCTATTTCCAACATTAGCGTAACATTCCTCGATACAAACATTGTATAACTAAAAAAAATTATTTATCATAATTTATTGTAGAGAATAAACGCTACGCCATTATTGTTGCAAGATATTGTACATCTTCTGCTTTCTTATGAACCATATGTAAAGTGGATCTCGTATGCATATGACTCGTCCGCTCAAAAATAAGTTGAGTAGAGTAACCTAATTTAGCCCGATACAGTATCAGAAGTAAGCATGACGTTTAGTTTGGTGTGTATTTGACTGTCACAAAAGCATCGAAAAGTTACTTTGTTCCACTTTACCTATTGTTTGTAACAAAACAGAACATTTACATTATCTTACGGAAATCATAGCATGGTATAACTTTACTTCTAGAAATCGTAATTAATAATTTTCCTTAGTTTTACGTAGTGTGCGTCAAAAAATAGAACGCTTCCGTTGCAAATAAACGCCACAAATGCGCTAGTTGTTTTAATGCGCACAGCGAATAGAGATAAAGATATCCTGACCTATGCTCCTCTTTCTAATTCCGCTTTTGCTTTTTGCTTCCCCATTTTTGATAGACCTTTATGCTTTTTGTCTAAAAAAAACCTTAAGTTCATCCTTATATTACTACCTACTCCTTACGTATTCCCTGCTTAAATCCCTAAAGCTGCGTTTTTTTGTTCGCTCCTTTTTTTTTAATTACTACTGGGAACCGTTGATTTACTGCCTCTGACGTCACTTTTTTCTTCGTTATGGCGATGCGGCAAATTCATGTAATAGCACCGTGATAGCGCATAATATATTCTTTATTTACATACAATCTCCACTATTATGCCATAAATATACCCCCTTTCATTCCGCACACACTCACACTACACGCGCTCCATACTAACAGTTCAGATACAAACTACACACGCACTACACACACATTCCCTATAGACATATCACACATACACTATACATGTACACACATTCCTTACAATCACATATACGCAGACGCACATACGTAACCAACAGACCACAGACGCTCACTACCAAATATTGTGTACATACTCAAACAAGGTAACATATAGATAAGTATATTGTACAACCTTGGAAGTCCTCATCGGATTATGCACCTTTGAGGGACAATATGTCATGTGAATGAATTTTTACAACTCAGCGGCCAATGGGACTTTTTCTTCACAGATCGAATACTACCAGAATCAAAAGTTTCAGAGAGTTTGACCGAGGGCCATTTTCCGTAATATTCTGGCCGGGTCATTTCATTAATTTTTTTCGTAAAAACTGTGCACTCAATCTAAAATTTATAAGTTACATTTTTTCTTAGAATTTAACGCTGCATGTAAAAAAAAATTTTTATAGCTGAATTTGTTAAATTTTGAATTACAGTCTGCCATATCTAATCCACCGTTTTGAATATTCAAATTGTAATTTAAGATTTCAAGTAGGCACTTCTAAATAAATTTAAAATTATCTTTTCTGTGAGGAACAATTTCAAATTCGTAGAAGAAAAATGCTTGAAAACGATTAATTCCATATTCAGCGCCATCTAGTGCTAAAACTTGTATCATGCCTATTCTAAACCAAAATTCCTATAGAAGTTGATGTTAAAAGCTATTCAAACCAAAAATTTTTTTTCCAAAAACGGATTAAGCTAACCAAAAAATTTATTTAAGCGTTCTAACCTTAAAATTAAGGCTTAAACTAGTTCTAAAGAACTTTAAAATATTTTTAAACGATTAAGCGTCAAAAATTACACAAAATCATGTACTTTTCTGAAAAATTCGCAAATTTAGGCCTCAAACGAAAATTTGAATTTTCGAACCGCTACTGACGCTAGTCGCGTGACTTTAGGACGCTCAAATTTTTGTTGAGTTCTAGTCTTACCAAGTACTATCGATTACCATTCTTTTTAATCAAAAATTTTTTTTTTACTGTACGATTTGACGTGGAATGCTACATATATATAAATATACATATATTTATTTATATATATATATATATATATATATGTAGAATTCTCAAAAAAACTTGATTTATCTGTCATCGTGTTGTCGGAGATAGAAAATCACCAAAACGCAAAAAAAATCATCGTGTGACACTAATTTTTTTTCGTTTTGATCTCCCCTACATGTTTTGTGCCCCGGGACACCAATTTTTTTTACTCTGAAAAAAGTTACAGACGAAAAAAGGACGATGGAAAAAAATACACATGTCGCTGTTTTCGGTAAAAAATACGGTTTACTATTTCAATGATATCTCAGCCTCAACGCATGCAGAGTAATTTTTCAAAATGTAATCGGAAGGACTTGAAAAAAGCTTCAAAATGAGCTAAGGTTTAGTTTAAAACCTCACTTGGATTTAAAGTTATGAGCAATTGTAGGTTAAGTTCTAAAACTCAAAAATCTTGAAATCGCTGAAAATCGCAAAAGTACCTAGCAATGATAAGAAAATGATGAACACTATACTCTCGTCGAATTATGTCATGCGGATCATGAACACACACATTTATCAGCTTTTTCTTTCAGCTAATTGGCAGTATATGCATGGGTAACATCATAAAGGTTGAAAGTGCATAAGCTATTCCACATGCTAGAAAAAAACACATATTATACTCATTTCATACAAAATTCTTAAAAATAATCATCCATAATTTATCGGTATCATCATTTAGTTAACTATATAAACAAAGGTATATTAAGCACATATGTCATAACAAATAAAACTCATTATTTTACTTATTTAATTAGAAATTGATCACTTTGTACAAGATTTAAAAGAGTAAAGAAATGGAAAAAATGTTTGTCAGTAAAGTAAAATTGTGTAGAATGTTTAATAAATAAATTATTTGAAATCTGATTGATCAGACATTAAATATTAAATCTTAAGTATTTTTAAATAGTAGTACAAACAATATTATTATCATTATCTGTAGGTTGGAAAATGCAGCAGAAGACTTTATTTATCTGCTTGCATGAGCACGCTGGCAACTGTTGAAAATACAACCCTCGCTCGCAGGGCAACTATGTACGATCGCTTGAATCACTTTTGATAATCATTCATATAAAAATCAACCCGTACTTATGCAGATGACTTTGTAAGTATACTTATTTCAGATTTAAATGAAATTCAAACTCAAAAGGTTACCTCTTAACCGCAAATGCTCTCAATCAAACGTAGTCGTATGAAATGGTTATATGCAGCTTTACTGAGAGGTTATTCCAATGACGTGACACCCCAAAGTCGCTCACTCGCTGATACACCTAACCAAACAGACCATAAAAACCTTAATTTACTTATAGAAGGTTTTAAGGTCTGTTCGATTCCGGTGTATCAGCGACTGAGCGACTTTGAAGTGTCGCACGACACTTTTTCATTGGAAACGTTCCTATTACAAACTTGGGATATGTCGCGTTATTTAGAATAGCCTCCACGTTTCATATGTGAACACTATTTCGTCTCTTCACGCTAGACATAAAAAGACTAACAAGATGTCTTTCATAAATCTTTGATAAAATTGTTTGGTGAGATGGGAGCGTTCGATTTTCATCGTACTATCGCTCTGTTCGGTCGGTTCGGTCGTTCTAGATGACCCTCTTAGTTCTTCTACTTTTAAATAAACCGTAAATAATCACACATTATCTTATGCAAGTATTTATTTAAATAAATATATAAACGCACATATTATGAAACCGGAAATCGACTTGTCGATATTAAATGAATAAATTTATAAAGAGGGAACTGACGGATCAAGAGGAGTGGAACGCCTGAATCAACCGAATAGAGCGATAAGACGATGAAAATCGAACGCTCCCAATTGTACTATTCCGACTATGCTATGCTATAACATAGGATTATGAGCTAAAAAGGAAGCTTTTAATTTTCATCATACTTTCAGTCTATTTGGTCATTCTACTTCTTTAGCTACTTCTGCTCTGTATTTCTACATTTATTAACTGTATAAGATACAGTCAATTTCTTTTTCGTATCAAACACATTTATATGTTTATTTTAACAACTTATTTGTACAAGATAGTACGTGTATAATTGTTTTGTTTTTTTGAAAGTATAAAACTAATCGGAACTAGTAGATCAACTGAACCAACCGAATAATGATAGTACGATGAAAATTGGATGCTCCTTTAAGGCCCCTTTTCACGCTAGAGCTGAATCGCATGAAAAGGGGCTTTCAGGTCCAGGATTCGACCATTTCGTAGCAATTTGCAAGATGTCGGAAAATCGAATTCAAACCCCAGCTAATCCCATCCCCAAGGCCAGTATTAGCATCTAAACAAATGGATACCATTTATCATACCCATACTGCCAGTAGCCTTATAAAAATGAACGGCGTACGGCCATTTTAACTTTTTTCTAGAGCCTTCTTTTTCATTAAAAACTTAATTGTAGTTCTTAAAAACAGAAAAAATTCGATTGTAGTTTTGAAAAGTTGCAGACAGCTAAAGAAAAATTAAAAGGTAAATAAATTTTATGAACTTGGTGTTATAAGGTCGAATAAGAGAATAGGTACGTAAAATAGCACAACAAAAGTTATCTGATCAATGCCTTTTCAACAAAAAAGCTCAACACAGGTTTTTTTATTTAAAATATTTCAAATTTCTAAGTTGAGATTTTCTCATAGTAAAAAACATTGTTACATCAAACGCAGAGAATATAGAATACTTTCCTTAGTTCTATATTCTCTGTCAAAATTATAACTTATTATTTCAAAATACTTACCCTCTACTTTAACCATCATAATCATTTCTCTATTTTAGAAATTTGTTTACTAAAGTACACCGGATAAATAAAATAGAAAGTAAACTCAAAAGACAATAATCCTTACAGTATTTACTTTGATATTTAAGAGGTTGAATCTTACATCGCAATTGAGGAGGAAATTTGTTCTATTACTTGTATAGATTCCACTCCATAAGTATACTTAACGAAATACAAGTAATAGATTGAATCGATATCCTATTCAAAGTTCCTTAGATCACTCAAACTCTGCTCCAATAAATGAACCCTGTATAGCAACTTACTTATAGCTGATATATGAACAAAAATGTATATTTTGTTCATTTGCTAAGTCTATTTGTACCAAATCCATGTAAATACGTGAATATTACAGAAAACACCTTGATGAGTCCATATAGCCAGTATAGTATAGTTATTATGGATTTACTTGAATATTATATATTCTTAATCCACGTTTACTCAAATATTGTGAACCTTTTATCTACATATTCAAGTATATGAATTGGTGCGAATAGTCACATCGTTGTTTATTTTATTAAATTAACGTTTTATGCAATGAATAACATAAATATTTAATAAAATTATCAATAGTAAGCCTTGGATTGTAAGCATACAATTTTTCACATCTCTTCCAAACGTCACAATATTTAAAATGAGAAGATAAAATACTTATAAGTGTAGCAAATGCATCAAAAAATGCATTCAAAATTTGACAAATTCATTGAAAAAAATTGGCCAAAGAAATGTCGTAAATTGTTGAAATTTTTACATAGGGATATCAGTGGCATTGTCAAAAGTATGACAACTCCCTATGCAGTCAAGGAGAAAAGTGGGAGAGAGTATAATCTCTTCAAATTCAATGTAGAATGTTAAAATGAGTTCTGTTATCTGTAGCTGTCTTGGATGAAGATATTAAACGAATCATGCTGTTTATAAAACTAAATGCCGTAACGAATTCAATTTCTCATATATATATATATATATATATATATATATATATATATATATATTGTAAAAAATTCTACCATGCAGAAATCTCTCATACAACGCTAGTACATAAGTGTCCGCGCGCTGCCTTGGTATACTGTACTGTATACCGCGGTTGCTTGTATGACATCTAGTAGACTCAACAAGGCAAGATGCTACGATAATACAGTTCAAGCCTATTGCAGTATGAACTACCATTGTATGAGAGTTCTCTCCATGATATATATTATAAAAATTTACATACTCTGCATTTCATATAATCATTTTTATAGATCATACACCTTGATGCACCTTACGCTAGGTATCAAGACCTCAAGTACAGCAGTAATGAATTATATTACATTGTAACTGTTCGAAGTAATACTCTTGTTAATACCCTTGGCATGAAGAATTCCGGGTGCGATGATAAATTAGATGAAAAACTATGTAAAAATTTTGAGGATTATACATATTCCAATACTATGATCTGTATGTATACATAATTCATAATTGATCAATAATCACATTTTTCGTGAAATAATATTTATTTATAATCTATAATAGGTATGAAAGTTAATATCAAAATGGAATTTTAAAAGGCATACAACAATACTGCCATCGGTATAATATCCGATGGCACTGAAAACTGAATGCCAAAATTAAAAATTACGACAAAGACGTACCGTACAAAAATGGAAGTTGGATCAAAGTTAAGGGTAAATTCAATGAACAAAGTGGACAATGTACATTTGTCATCAATTCAACCTCTGATGTTCAGTTGATACCCGATGAAAAATTATGTTCTAAAACCCTATAAAAAAGCACTAAAGTAGCAAAAAGACAAAGTAATGTGAAAAATCGAGCTCCTTCAAAAGTATATATACGGATATTTCACGTGATTATTATCTATTCTAAAACTTAATTTGAAAAACAATTTTATCAAATTTTTTTTATAAACCGAGTCCAAACAATGAAGGCTTTATAGAAGATGAAATATCTATTGTCAAAAAAATTTTTTAATTTAAAAAAGCAACTAATGCTTGCTTTAAAATACTGCAGACGTAAATTTTTTTTAAATGCTAATGAATTCATTATTTAATATTTTTATTTCTTCAAAGGACTTCAAATGCATTAAAATTTTTTTTAATACAGCTTCTTAATTAATTGTTCATAATTAGTTGCAGTTATGCTGTTTAAAAGATGTTTTTCCTTTTGAAAGTATAAGTGCATAACACTAAAACTTGTATTCCTGATTATTAATTGCTCAGCTGGTGCTCCGCTCCATTAAAATTGAATAAAAGTTGAATTTAAATAAAATTAAATGCTTTATAAGTGATTATTTATTTATGAAAAATATTTAAAAATGACGATTTTCAGTGGTAATTACACAAATCATTACATCAAACGTATACTGATAGGGAGGTAATTAAAAATATATGTAAGCAAAGGTTAATTCTCTTTAATCAATTGTATTGCTTCAGCACATTTCTTTATCGACTTATTATTGCATCCGTTTGCCTTATTGCGTCATCATATTAATTCTTTATGCACTCAGAATCTTTTTTTTGTATAAACAAATACAGGAATGCTAAAGAGGTTGTTTTATTGATACATGATACCTCACCTTGATAAAAAATAATTTATCAACATCTTCAGAGAAATTATTGTTAGTATACTACTTTTAACATTATATTCTAGTCTTCTTCATCCATCTATCTACAATAATAATGAAATCATATTTGATCAATGGAAAACAATCACCGGTGCAGGGTATCGTACAATGTTTTTTCATTGCGTAAGCCTGTGTTATAGGACAGGCTGATGCACGGAAAAAAAGTTACATGATACCTCCCCTTGATAAAAGATTATTTATTAACAACTCCAGAGAGATTAACATAATTAGTATACTATTTTTTTAACCTAATATTCTAGTCTTCATCATTTATCTATCCATAATAATAACAATGTGATAATATTTCACATTTATGCTCTAAGTATTTCATCATTTATATACTAATATTATCATCATTCATCATCTTTATAATCTTATCATCTTGTATGGTAGTAAGTAGTCGTCCAAAAATGTTTGTATCCTTATTCGATTTGACATTAATTCCATACATTCTATCGATCAACCAAAATATAAGATGTATCGATGCATCGCGGTTGTCGATTTATTAGAGCATTCGACTCGATACACAAAGAGATGCTTTTTTATATGAGGGATACATCGTACAATACAATAAGTCATTTACAATCAAAAGCTGATGTGTCCATGTGTAAAATGTATACAAATCAAAGTTTAAACGGTAAATCAAAAATATCATCACGAAATTTACATTTACACCACAAATTTGAGCACATTAATGATTTTAATGATTCGTCATCCAATGAGCACCTATAAGGTCTCATTACATATGTTCCACCGGAGAAGAACCTTTCTAATGATACTGATGTAGGTAGAGTACTTAATAAGTTACGAGCTAATTTTGAGAGCAACCTAGTTCCATGTCAAACAATCAGAATAATTATTTTTTTGTATAAAATGATTACAAGTCAATCCAATCATCATCATCTGAATTTGTAGTTGCTGTATTCTTTTGAGTGTGGTCATTCACATTTTGGACGTCAAAGTAAAATTTTTTAAACATATGTTCAAATAATTCAATAGACTGGCTCTACATTTCCTTTCCCAAATTAGAAGAATTAAAACACTGAACCTTATGGTGGTGATCCAGAATTAGAGAAATGGAATAAATCCAATTACACTTTTTATAATGTTTTAATATTTTATCTCGACCAGCCTGAATCGCTAACAAAATTATTTCATCATTTTTCGTTCTATTTATTTTATCGTCTAATTCTTAGTATATGCTTTGTATTTGTTCACTGAATTATTATAGTTACTCACTTTTTTACGCTTTTGTTCACGCTTAATATTAACGTATTTACGTACTTCCGAGCAGCCGTAGGTGTAAACCGTTACGTATATAGACTCAAACTGAATAAATGTAACATTGGAACTTTATAATACGTAATCGACTTTCAATTATATTAAGCGTTGGTGATAAGCCCATATAACTATTGCTGTCGCTTGCAGAGTTAATCCATCAAAAGTGACATGATGATGCAATGAAATGTGGAGAGAGAGGGAGCGAAGGAAGACGAGACCACCCGCCTTGACAAATCGAAGAACAAAATCAAGCGACGATGAGCAGGAGGTCGTAACTCTCCTACACAGTACAACACTAGAAGGTCCTAAATATTCTAATACTAGAAGTGCACTTCGCACTACACTATAAGAGGTTGTAAGTCTCTTAAAGTGACACTTCAACACAACACACAAGTGACAGTCGTGTAAAAGTCAATCACTGATAAAGCCCGTCCCTCTATCCGGCTTCAAGGAACAAATGTTAAATGAGACAAGCGAACTGTGTTAGTTTATAAGACGGAGAAAACAGGTAATAAACTCGATCTCAACGATTAAATTTCTAGTGAATCTGAATTTATTAACAAAACAATAAATAAAAAAAAAATGAGTCCAAACTGAGTGTACACCTAGCTAGCCTGTACGCTGCACAAGAAAGACAAACATCGCCAAGAAAGATGTGTTCTCGAGGTGAGCAGTAAGCAGGTTATGTATTTATTATGCGTGATTTAACGCTTAGCAACGTACAAAGCAAGGACAAGTTTGGACGAAGGATGCTAACACGCAAGATAGCCGTGTAGTATAAATGCGTGTGTAGTGTTTATGCGAGTGAACTTAAAGGACTGCTACGCAGAGCAGTCCTTGTTATTGTTTAGATTGGGAAACAGAGTAGTATGAAGATTAAATAACATAAAGGCTATGGCAAAGTACAGTTATTAGTCATTTGTATTATTATTATTATGTCAAGTGTGTCTTAAAGGCGCGTTCAATCCTGAGCAGTATCTAAAAGTACACCCTTTGTCACGGGAAATCAAACTCTAGCACATTACGAAATCCACTAAACAATGCCTGATTCCTCAACTTGAGGAAAACCAGTGCAAAAGCCTTTTTTACCATTTGGAGGTGTCTAATTATTTGCCTTTGCAAAAAGAGTAGATTTTGGTATCTTGAAATGAGAAAAGGCTTCTATTAGTGTCGTTCCTTGGCCAATAGCGTCAAGTGCATTTACCATCTGTTCTGCTGTATATTTTTTCCCCTTAACCGTGTTTGCTTCATGTTTTCTGGATATCCCTGTTTTTTTTACTTATCCCTAGTTTTCCTAGCTGGTTCTCTGTTTCTCGTTCACAGCCTTTTTAAACAAATACTCTTAGATTTGCTAACTTTTGGCATTTTTTATGTCTAACCTACAATTATAAAGACTGAGTATGTATTGCTGTTAAATACTGTCATCAAATAAACAAATTTTCATTGTTTGTCAAATAAGTTTATAATGCTGGTGTTTAAATCAACTTACTTAATATTAATTGCTGCAAGCAAAGCTTTCTAGAAATTATTTTGAGGTCAAGTCAGTTGTCTACATTTTACATTACTCCGCACTAACGAATCAACTTCAACGAATATTCATAGCTTAAATTGTTCGAAATCTGATACATACAGCAATAAAGAATGTAAATTATTACTTTGATTTGACGGAGGGCAAATTAAAATTTTGTTTACAAAACATCAGCAATGTACGTCCCGCTACTGCTTAACGACTAAATTATGATGAGGCAAATCGGACCATTCTGCCCAACACGTTCAATTTTTTAAGGTAAATCGGGACATTCATTTTTATAAATAGATAAATTTTTTTTTTTACTATATTTATCCTAAACATCTTTTCTTAATGTCGCACTATAGCGTTAAAATATTATATTCAATTATTATGTAAATAATCAAAGTTTTTAATGTTGATACTATAGTCATATTTTTTATCAGTGAAGGCACATTATATCACAATTGTCATGGCATTTCTTGACTTCAATAAACTTTTCTTTTTCCTTACAAAACTTATTGTTCAAGGTACCTTACTTATTTGAATATTCATCTAATTTATTTATTGCAATTTTTTTCTTGTCTCTAACAACTCATTATCGTGTATTGAAGCGTTTTTCTATTACTGTCGCCATTAACCTTGGTAATTTCGCTGTGTCCCGATACACCTGAATTTCAATGATGTTTATTTGAAACCAGCAAAACATGTCAAATTTAAAAATTGTATGATAAAAACATCAATCAGCATACATTGTTATTTAACAAATGTTTGGTATATTTTAATGTTACATATCCGCAGAGATGCTGATGTGGACAAATTTGATCATATTTCAGTATGTAAAAAAAAAAGGAAAATTTTCTTTGGTCAGGTATATAATGTCCCCGTTCAATCCTCCACGCACCCCACCATTTTTTAAAAAAGGCTCCCCTAACCCTCACCCAACTTGTTTTTTTATAGTATATTTTATGTAGCTTATAACTGTAACAACGTTTCTTTAAGAATAGAGATTTTATACAAGCCTATTTGTCTTGACGCTGCTCAAACCTGCATTTTTACTTGCAGAGGATCACACAAAGATGGCTGAAACGTTCTAAATTGTTTTTATAAATATTAGCAGACTAGATATTGAATTCAACTGTTTGTTTGATAGCTTATGTGAATTGTGTTTATAGCCGTCCCTTATATCCTAATAGACTTTACAATTTTTTATATCCCCCTTAAAATTTAACTAGTTTTGTGATAAAAGAATAACTTAATGCATACTATATACTTTCTGATTTTTACTACATGCGATAAATAATAATAATTATTTTTGTAATTAATTTATTGTCCTTTTTCAACTACTATCATTCAAATTAAATCCATACAATACAAAAAGGATGAAGATTCAATCTCGATTTCCTATACGAAAGTGATAAGACTATCCAATAAAATTAAAACTTTTCTTTACGTCGTACTTTTATTTTAATTTTAATAATTATTTATTATAACCCACTGACTAAAGTGAAGGTACTTGAGCAGATAGAGTAATAATAATAATCAAGTGTCCTCGATGGCTTAGTGGGTAGCTTGCTAGCTTCCTAGCCTGGCAGACTTAAGGCAAAACGGATTCGATTCTCGTCGAAAAACTTTCGGGAATTTCGATTCTCGGACTTTTGGTGGGAAAAGTACCCGTGGTGCCAAAAACATATTCTCCCAATTCTAATGGACTGACTGCAATTTCTCCTGATGTGATGATGCCTGGACTTTGGGGGGAAATCCTTCCTGCGGAGATCGTCGGCGTGCCCTGACGCTTGGTCGGTGGGTTCCTGCTGGCAGCGTGCAGTCTTACTAATCCCTGTCGTGGAAGTCAGCAGCTCATCGACCAGGCCAATGGATCACCGGCGAATCTCTTCCGGGGGGGGGGGGGGGGAACACCTGGGCCAGTTCATCCGGTGAAGTCGCTATCAGCCCTGCAACTATCGGCGTGGCTGGGCGGATGGACTACAAGTGAATTCTCTTCACTCATAAGTCTGATGTCTGACCGGGATGTGTTTCTTGCTTGCCCGTCGTCCTTGAGGCTGTTTTAACACCTCAATGTTCCGAGCTTCGCCTCGATGCGTTTTAATTTTCCATCTTGTTACTATTTCTCTGCTTATGTCTCTTCTTTCCTGTTTCAACACCTTCGTCAGAGTAATGACCCAACGGCTCCCTAATAGTACACGACGTTTAAAAAACGTTTTAAAAACGTTGAAAATGTTCGCTTTTTTTGTTATGAAAAACCACACCAGAACCTCTTTTGCATCAGTTTTCTTGTAAATAGTGAGCCACATAGGCGATACCATCCAGATGATGACACCAATACTGGTGGCCAAAGCTTGTTTATCACATAATTTTAACAAATGTAAAAATTTATTTGCTTATTAAACAATTGTGAAAACTATTATAAACTAGCTTAGGTCCCCAGTATTGGTGGTATAATCCGCATAGTAACGCCTATTTGGCTCATTATTTGCAAGTAATATATCTGATGCAAAAGCAGTTCTGGCGTGATTTTTCATAACAAAAAAAGCGGACATTTACAACGTTTTTTGAACTTTTATAGAACCTCGTACCGACTTTTTCAGAAAACGTTTTAAAGTTTTGTTTTCAACGTTTTTAAAACGTTGTTTGCTAATAGGGCTGGCTCTCTCTCGGGGAGGATGGTTTTAGGCTGCAGTCACATGGTCCGATATAGAGCTCCGCAATAAAAAGAGCCAATCAGAGCTATTGCGGACGTTTCTATTTCGGAGAGTCAAAGTTGTCTATGGTCACATGAGCAGGAAAGACCGATCCGCAACCCATTCAGGCCCGTAAGTGCGAGTGAGAGGTTCGAGGTATCTCTTTCTCACTCGCACTCACGGGCCTAAATGAGTTGCGGATCAGTAAATGAGCTGGGGTAAATCCGACACTCCCTCCTGCAGTAGTTTCGTCTACGCAGAGGCGTCTTTAGAAGATTTCCTCCTTCCCGCTATCAAATAAAAAAATTAATAAATAAATTAACTATTACTTGCTTATGATGCATGTGAATTCATTTAGATCGATTGAGTTTATATAAAAAAAGTATTTGATGAATGTTTCCAAGGATCGTTGATCTATCAATGTTATAACATATAGGACGCGCGCGCGTGCATTTCTAACCTAAAAGAGAAAAAAATTCGGGCATCTATCTCGCACACCTCATCCAAGGTAGTGTACGTCAACCTCCTTAAAATAGCTTAATTGTCAATTGTGAATGATCCTGCTGCATTATTTTGTTTCTTTCTTATCAACGGAAGATTAAGATTTTTTAAAAAACAGAAATATCTCAGGAGTACGTAGACAGATTGTAATTATTCAGGGATGAAAATGATCATTTTCTTAATCATGCTTATAGCGGCTGCATAATAAAACTATGGTATTGTACCTTATTTAGATTTTTCCGAGGGGCTAGACAATCTGAGTCCTCTTTTGGTCCACCCTGAACAGTCCTGTTTGAGCCCTTACATCAAAGAAGAGACCAAAAGGCAAATAGCAAAAGCTGTCAGCCTCCAATCGCAAGTGTCCAATCTCGGAGTGTTATGACCTGACCGTCTGGCGAAGAACTTGATGATCCAGATGGCGTGCTCGGTCCTCTGCTTGGCGTGGTTCGTTACCCGATAAGACACTGAAGTGCCAGGCCACGGTCCGGAAGTCTCCTGTAGACTGTAGGGTTGATCGGTGGCTGCCCCAGGTCGTCCTAGAGCCCTGGGTAGTGCACGCTGAATCCTTGGGAGTCCTTCCTCCGGAACTCTCGGAGATGATGTCCAGGTTCGCGAACTTTACTAGGACCGCAATTACTTTATATCGGACTACCCTAATACGTCGCGGAAAAATTACAGAGTTGTACTCGCCGTAAATTTGGGGAGAGAACGCCAAACTGAGCGTCGCAAGCTCTCACTCGGACATAATCTGTTCTGGAACTGCCTCTCCTGGGCTCAGCAGAGTCCTTTTATTACTCATATTTGCCCTCTGGTTGATCCTCATTCCTCTGACCTCGTGGAATCTCTTGTCCCCCTAAGTTGATTCGTTCGTCTCTGGAAGGCGTCTCTGGCCGCGCCGCCCGTCTCCGAAAGGCGAGGTCCATGCATTCAAACGCTCCGCCTCAGAAGAGCGTCGTGCTGAACTCCTCGTCTCAGGAAAGCGTCGTGCTGAACTCCTTGTCTCTAGAAGGCGTCGCGCTGAACTCCTCGTCTCCGGAAGGCGTCGCGCTGAACTCCTTGAACGTATCGAAATATAAATGTATACAGGGTTTATCGACGAATTTCCTAACAGTCCCCTACATCTTAAAAATGCGAACTTACACGGTTCGTACTTTTTCTTGTCCGAGTCGCCACCTCCTGGTGTTACCTAGATCACAGTGTTTATGGGGATTATATGTCACTACCTGCTGCTTCCCTTTTGAATGCTTGTGTATGTGTATAGTGTGGCTACTCCCTCTCTGGTGTTTGTGTTCTGTGTCTTGTGTCTTGTGCCTTGGTTATGTTCCTGTCCTCGCCGTGTTCCCAAGTCCCAGGAGACGTTGAGACCATGATTGGACCGAATCAGCTCAAGATCTCCCTAGCATGCTGTTAAGGGGCCTTGCCTTAGGTGGCAAAACCTCGTGGCTCAATTATTCACCTTTTACCTTGTATTTTTATTGCACAAACACTTAATTAACTACTGGATAAGGGTCACGCTAAATGATACACCACATGTGGGAAAAAGCCAGCGGCATAAAAAACCCATTTATTAAGAAGAAAATGATTTACACAATAAATGTTACAGTGTGTGGATTTGTGTTAGTGTGAGGCTGCAAAGGGATGAGACTAATGAAACGCGTACTTAAACCGATCGTCAAACTAAATACAAAAAAACGCGATGCTAACACTTAACGCACGAACTACACTTCAATATCGCCGTGGTGGCTGGTGCTCGTCGGCACGCTAGTCAAACGGGCAGACGGTGCTGCTGGTGCTGAGATGCACGCTCCTAGTCAAACGGACAGACGGTGCTGCTGGTGCTGATAGCAGCACGCTCAAAAGAAAATCACCGGTGCACCGGGTAGCACTTTAGATGGAGAGCAACGAGAGCGGTCACGAGACGCAAAGAATACGAAGAGGCGACGGCAAGCGACGAGCGAGGACTGCCTCACGCCGTCCCCGCTCGCGAACGGAGGCCAAACGTCGCTCATGACCACAGTGCCGGCAGCCAATCAACGGGCACCGCCGTCATGAGCTCCGCGACGTGAGGCTTAGTTAGCTTATTATGGACAGGGACTATATATATCGCGCAAAGCGCGGAAAAGCATGGTCCGACGGAACACATGCAGTTCTACAACAAGTTCCCCTTTACTTCTTATCTTTGAGTCTGCTGATTTTCCTCCCCCTCCTTTTTATCATAGGTAATTGTTAAATGTTCATTCTTTTATCATAGATTAGTTCACCCTTTTTTTTCAACTTACATGCCAAGAGGGGTTTCTCTAATTTTATCGTTGGGAATTTCTTATCCATTATAAGATCAAGAACATCGAGTTGGTATAAGCCGAGGTGATGCGAATAGTCATGTTATTGAATGTATTTTAGTCTCGTTAGTAAACAGTTTATTTGATGTTTAATGTAAGTGGCGTTATTATTATGGGATCTACTTTACTAATGGAAGATGGGTTTGTTAAGTAAAAGGGGAAATCATGTACCAGAATCTGAACCACTTCTTATTTTTCTGCTTTGGCCTGTTATCTTGTTTCAGCTAAGTTCTCGGGTTTTAACTTATTATTAGAACTGTTTCTGCTTACTTATGCATGACTTGGTTTTGTTAGATAAACTTCCTTATTATGGTGATTATTGCCAGTCGGGTGGGGTCTACCTTGAGTCGCCCATGAATTCCATGCATTTCAGCATGAATCTGCATGGATCCATGATTTTGCATAAATGTTTTCAACGATGAATTTCTGAGGGGTAATGATGAAAAGACGGGTTATCCTCGATGGTTTCCGATGAGCTCTTTTCTACGGAAGCCCGTATGGCTCACGAACCGTGGTGGCGCAAGTGTCGCTAAACTTTGCTCAAGTCGGTAGTATAACAAGTTAGAGGTTGAATGAACGTGAT
>JAPYYV010004914.1:0-16029 GCA_030522625.1 Copidosoma aretas
CCCGACATTACCAAGCAACTTAAATTATTTGATTTGTCGTGTAACGTAACTTTCAAATCTTTTAACTCCCCTATCGGATATAAGGGATCATATTCGTACCCGCGTAAGTAAGTATCAGTTTCACTAAGTTTCAACTTGTCGAATAATTCATCTTTAACTTTTTTCGATATCAAAAATTTTCTATTATAGCATAAAACTTGAATAATCAATTCGAGTAACTGAATTTACTGAAAATAAAATCAATAATCATAAGTATAGGCCGGTAAGTATGAGGATCATTTTATCATATAACCCTAAAGCTTGCTTTAGCTTAGTGGTAAAACTTTTGCCTCCAAACACAAAGATCGTAGGGTCGAATCATCTTCATGTAAAATTTTTTTCATTGCGACAAGAAATAGCTGCAAACTTTTTTTTCTAATGCAGTAAGACATACTTAGAACATTAACTAAATCAAAACTTCCTGCTCATTTATTATCACGATAAAAAAAAATTAATATCACGATGATTTGACCCTACGTGCTTTGTGTTGGAAGACAAAAGTTGTACTACTGAGCTACAACAGTCTCTAAAGTTTGACGATAAATTGTTTTATACACATATCGGCCTATACTGTGAATTCTATTTTCAGTTAATTTATTTACATCTTTTGATTATTTGGGTTTTAATGCTTGACGAAACCAAAATTACCAAAAGTTAGTTCTCTCATTCATATGTGAATTAAACGACTCTTAATCTCAAATAATTTTATTCTGCTAACGACAATTAATAATTAACTATTAAATATCAAAACTTCTTATTATTATGAAAAACTGAAGAGGTTAGTGAAAAACAAAAATGACGATCAGCTCGTTTATAAAATAAGTCACGCAAGAAAAACTAATTTATAGAATTTTTCTAATTGAAGAGGTCATTTAACCATGCGTAAAATGTGAGTGAGGGAAAAGGAATCTGCACCAATCGAATGTAGCGATAAAAAATAAAATCTGGGTGATACGACCCCACGATCTTTGTATTTGGAGCCAAAAGACATATGGTTAAGCAACGAGATCGTGTGAATTAACATGATAAGATGTTCCACGTATTTATTGGCCTGCAGCCTTTTATTGTTTAGGTCTTATTAAAAAAGGAATTTTCTTAATTAACACTTGATAACTATCATTTTCGATTTGGACATTTTGTAATTCCTTATTCTTAAAAAAAAAAATAATTTCTATAGCATAGTATAAGAACCATGCATTTGATATAAGTGTCGTTTTACTTTTTATTTTGTGAATCTATTTCAGAAATCTAGATTCTATAACCTTCATGTTATATGCTAATGTACGAAATAGAATGAAGGTTCTAAAATATACGTTTAACAATAAATATATAAAAGGGAGCAGTTAAAATAGTTTTTATTCACTGAGAAACAATTGCAATGAAGAATCGAGAGACATACAGCTGGAGCAGTTGTACCTTATATGCACGTAAATTATTCTACTTCTCGACAGGAGTCAAGCTTTGTACCCACTTTGCCAGAGAGGATTCGACAATCCTCTCTGGCCACGTGGGTACGAAGCTTGACACCGAACTTTTTCGGACCAGGTTCAAATCCCGATAACTGCAGTCCCTTTTTTTTCTTATTATATAGTGTTTATTCTTATTCGACAATTTATTTATACATTTTTTGCGCACTAATAAATTATTTATTGCTGCCAAAATGTATAATGCTAGATCACGTGTTTAACACGTAATTTTAGCCAGTTAAACACGATCCTAACGCGTGTTTTTTGACATTCAGACGGACATTTTTAACGTGCCAGACACGTGGCATACACGAGTTTGTCACCTTTTTGAACTCGTGTTCTGGTGTCCAAAAACACGTGTTTGCCACGTAGCAAACACTAGTTATGTTTATTGGAAATACTATTATTGTCACAACTTATCAATATTTAAAAAAAATTTGACTGATTTCCTGCAAAAATATTACTGTTTCTTTAGTAAAAACCAAACAAAAGAACTTTTTCTAGTAATTAAAAATTAATAATACAGCTACTCCAAAGCTCCATCAGATGATACTACTCTAAGGTTGAAATTAGATTTTTTAACCATTAAAAGTAAAAAATGTCGTTTTTTAACCATAAAAATCGTTATGTAATCCTGAATAATTCATAAAATTAATTTCTTTTATCCACAGCCGAAAGAAGAAATAAAATAGATCCTTTTATCATGACGACACTTCAATTTTTTACAGGAATATGATTGATTTCCCGTAAAAATCTTAGTATTTCTATAATTAAAACTAAACAAATTAACCAATAAAGATGATTAAGTATGAAAAATCAATACATTTTAAAGCTCTTTCAGATGTTACTACTTAGAAATTCAATTGAAATTTTTTCACCCTTGCGAAAGTAGCAAAAGCCGTTTCATACACTTTGATCGTCCACCAGATAAAAAATAGTTTTTCCTCATCCATTAAAAAATTGACGTCAACATTTTCTATAAATTATAGTAACAAGTCGCAGGACAGTAAGATTTTCAGTTAAACTTTGAGGTTCCGTTTCGTATTTGGGTATCACAACTAAACTGCATTTACAGACTAACTTGTTTGGCATAAATTATTTGTAAACAGAGTTTCACTGTGCAAAATCACCTTTTTACCAAGATAGACCATTGTACATGCAGTGTAACAATACACAACACCAATTTTATGGTACTTTACGACTTCCAGATCTCAGGGATTACAAAATTTAGACTTATTTTAAAGTGCACTTTACGAAAAGAAATTTTAAGGTATTTATCATCAAAAATTTCTGAGGTAGAATAATTCGATGCTGTCAAGCTACATATTACATGTCTATTTTAGAAGTAAATTTGTCCTTATTCCGTAGTTCAGCACTTCGACAATAATTGAATGGCTCCAATACATAAGTCGAAGTGTTGGATTTCCAACTTGGATGTGTACGGCCTCGAATAACGTTGAATACAGAGAGCACCAAGCTTGGAGCGTCACACTATAACATTTAGTAAAAAGTGCCTAACTTGGAAGCGCTGGAAGCCTGGGAGACTATCAAAGCAACGAACGGACGCGGCACGGTCAGTGAGCTAGCGCACGTCTTATCTCTGTATGGATACATATTTTTTTTTTATATTATCCTGCTGTACGTTCGGCTTCTACGTAAGGGCACTACTCTGGGCACTGACCAGTTGGAAAAGGGAAGGGATAAGGGATGGGAGGCCTCCTTAGGACAGGAAGGGCGGTAGAAGGAATTCGGTGTATTGCCTGAGTCCTGACTATGTGTCTACGAATAAATACCAGGACTAAATTCTGCACACCTCCCGCTCACGTTGTCCGTAACGTAAGAGAAACAGTTTATCGAACCCCGGAAAAAAGCAGCGGAGCGAACCTTATGCAAACGACGGAACGTGAACCGAGTCCCGCCCATTACATGCCCATACACTACTTGATTCCGTAGATCGACGAGACTGCAACTCTACCGCTACGCCACCGTGTCGGATTATATATCTATATATACATACAGTCGTACGACTCGAACACCGAGCGATTTTTAACAAATGCTGCTTCTTATTTAGAGTTTTAGTATAGAATGGTAAACCAAAATTCGCTTCGCGCAGAACTTTTAAACAACTCCACCTGCTAGGAAAAACATTGTCATACTAACTCACAATAATGTTAAACCTCTTATGGGCCGGGATATTTTATAAATGTTTATTTTTGCATCATCGTATCCTTGATAACTAACATGAGCTGCTTAGGTGTTAGGTATTACTTTTGAACTTAAAGAAATACTTTCTACAATACGTGATTTAAAATGTTATTTACCATTCTAAATGCATGTGTCTTGTGAGTTAGGGTGACACTTTTTCCTCGAATAAAAATTTACTTAGTGGAGTAATTTAAAAACCATTATTAAAGAAATAATAAATCTTACTGTCTCTCACAACCATGCATTTCATATGAGAAATTAATACATTTACTATAAAATTGTGAAAACAGCATTTTGCGGTGTAAACATAATACATCTTTCTGACTAAGTTTATCTCAATTGTCACAGATACGGTCATATGATAACAGATTGATTACTACGTGACCGAAGCCTTTTTATTCGTTTCGTGATTGGCTCAAAGGCTCAAACTGGCTAAGAGCAGGTACATTTTAAAATGAGATTTTGAAACATAAATATACAGTAATTTTAATTTGCCAATCGTATGAAGATTATAATTATACGATACAAATAATGAAATCATTAAATTTCTTCCGCAACAATCTTAAAAATAATCATGCATTCTTAACTTTCGGGAGTTGGCTCGCGAAACGTCCATGGGGCGGAGCCCCCAGGTACACTCAAAGGAAGCACTTATAAAATATCACGGCTCAGAAGAGGCTGTGCACTATGAGTTTGTATGCTGATAGTCTTCCCTGCAGGTGGCGCTCTTTCACAATTCTGCATGAAGCAAATATACAACCCATGCTGATTCCGTTAGTACATCTGGGGCCTTCAGTACAATACACGAAGGAAGTTGAGATTTCAGTTGAAGAAAATTCTACAACAACCAACAGGAGCAGGAATGGTGGTTATGTATCTTTATCTGAATATGCATAGTTTTAAAGTATTTTTAGTTATCAAAAGCAATAACAATGAAAATCTCATGTATAATAATGTGGAATTCAAGTTGTAAGGTACCAAGTCAGATTGAAAAGTTTCATTGATAAAAATGTAATCTTAATTCAAGCTATACAACTTGTATGATGAAACAAAAACCCATAACACCGTTAAACCTCACGTTCTACTTTTCGTGATAGAAGTCGACGTTAAACTTCTATTGAGAAGTTATTGGACGATAAACGAAGTTATTTATACTTCATTGTTGATCATGCTAGGATAAGCAGCGTGCAAGGAGGGTGCCGAAGAAGCGAAAAAATTGATTGAAGGAGGTTCTTTCATGTAACTATATTAAACATAATTAATTGGCACTGACAATTGTGAGTGATTTTTTATAAAGTTACATTATACATTCCGTAAAAGTTTGAGATGAGGTTCACGGAAAAAACTGCGGAAACAAGCTTGGTTAGAATTGCGAATATCATACAAGCCCTTGCAGGGCAGCATACTTTAGACGTTCTTTACAAAAAAAGATTTACTGTCACTGCTCAAAACAAAGTGAAAAATTAACGCAGAAAAGCGTAAGTAATTCCAAACCAACGTACAATTCATAGGTACTCGGACTTAACCAAAGATGTCGATAGAAATGCACCATACATTGTAATTGCCCATACGTTAAAAGCATCGACTGCTAATATTTTGAGGTTAAACACGATCTCACAAAACCACCCATAGAAACTTTTCTATTGAATATGATGATCTTACATTTTGTGTGAGTAGACTAATTTAATCAATGAAAATTTTTCACTATTTTTAGATTGGTAGGACTAACTAAAAATTATTATGTCATTACGTTCAGGTAAAAATGATCATGCCACAATTTATATTAACAATAGATAGGTTTTTTAAAATAAATAATTAAAAAAATACAACTAATGTTGTAATGAAAGGGTTTTCAGACTAGAAAACTCAATTACTATGATTTATTAAAGGCCCGTTACTCTACCTACAGCAATTTTTTTTAATAAATTATTAATTTTGTTACTATTGTAAGGTACGATAGCATATAGCCATACGTCTGTCCGCCCTTCCCTGGCCAAGTGCCCCCTCAGATGGGGCAGTACGAGGTAGGCAAGGGGAGAGGGAGTCAGGAGAAGGAAGAGAGACTAGACTCGACGCTCGAGAGAGGCAGACGTATCTGCTCCGGCTCGCGACTCACACATGGCTCTTCCCTCGGACTCTAATTAAATAGAGAACTATTAACCTTACTCGCTGTGCACTTATTTCCTGATCACCATACCGAACGTAATCCAACGTAACAGTAGTTTTAGTATCAGAAGTGGGATCGGTCGAGTAATTTTTTTAAAATTTTTCTTTTTTGAAAGCGCACATAGCGCAGCGTCGCGAAACAAAAAGTGAGTGCGAGTTAAATAAAAAAAAGAATAGCTATTTAAAATTGGAAGGCTGAAAAAGTGATAAGGTGTGAAAAGACGGTAATAGTTAAGAAAAAAAAAAGTTAAAACAGACCAGGGACCACGTGAAAACGAGTCAGCGAGGTAACCTTAGGACAATCAGGGTTGCAGCTTTATCATCAGCTACCGAGAGCGGAGGAGCAGGAAATAACATCCCGGAACACCCGTACAACGAAGCCAGCGACAAGGATCGAGGGAAAGAATGCAGATCAGCGCACTTATATTCATAATCTGGACGGCTGAAACCTGGTAAGTGAAGATAAATTGTTACATTTTTCCCCCCTGAACCCCGGCATACATGACGAAGAGGCCCTTATAGAATAGACCGAAAACAAAACCCTTATAATAATCCTGCATAAAAAACGCATAAATACATACGTATATGTTATATATCAGTAGGCTTGCAGGTTAGAATATTTGGCTTCGCCAAAGGTATTATTACTATTAATATAACAAATAAAGACTAACGCAGCGTCCCTAATTGACAACAAACGCGGAAAAAACCCTCATTTTGAGGGTATTTGATATAAAGCCCACGCATCAATGAAAAAAAATTAAAAATAACTAAAGCAGGAAAATTTCGCTGCTCACAGCCCTAAATACTATTTAAGAGGAGAAGAGAAAGTTTGAGAGAACGCGGGCGCAACGGTAAGGTGATGCATAGCATAAATATGCAGCCACCACGAGAAAAACAAGATAAACCAGATCATAAAAGTAAGAACGGAGCGCGACATCCGACCTATAAAACTAGGCACTACACTAAAAGGATACACTGGGTATTAAAAGAGGTCAGTCGGCTAAAGGAAACTCTTATTCTAGAATAACAGGAAATGGCAAGCGTAGGACAAAGCACTGACTCACACGGACAGGGCTCAGAAAAATTCTTGGCCGATGACGTAATTTTAACGCATCAAATAGGCGAAGCGGAAAACAGGGAACAAATACACTTGGGAATAACAGAAAAAATTAACGTGGAAGACATATTAGGGCAGGAGAACAGGACGACAACGGACCAAAGACATAAAAAGGCAGGAATATTCATGAACAGGGTACAGGGACTTCTACCATGGAAATCAGAAAATAAAGGCCCCACAGCACTCGAAAACGAATATAACAGCGGCGTAACACACACACTTAGACAACTTATTAACCCCGATAACAGGAACCCAATAGAGATACTCTCAGACGATCAAACTCTCGATAAAGAGCAGAAAGTATGGGCTGATATAACGAGCACACTGTCAAGGGAGAACATGCAAAACTTGCAATTATTGATAACCAAGTCAACCGCACGTACGGCGTTTGAAACTAGACAACAGGTTACGAGATACCTGGCGATTTTGGCACAAACAATACAAGACGGATTATCAAATAGGACAGAAATAATGACGCAGGGGGAAAATAGCCGCGATCCATGAATAGGGACCGCTATGCAATACAGAGAGGGGTTACGGGGAATACCGACTACTGCATCACTTAGAAAGGTCAGATTCGACGAGGCATCGATCGCACGCAATGGATACAACAGGGACTTAAACTATGAGAATGAAGACGAGGACGGATACGTGAGGATACTACACGACGAGAGATACTTAAGACTGACAGCCCCACTGCACCCCCAATTCCGAGAACGCAATAACCAAGAGAGAGAGCATGACTCGACCCGGCGATATAACGTATACAATTCGGCCTGCTCCCCCTCCCCGAATGCGTGGCCGATCGCTAGACCACAGCAGAACGCACTAACATCCCTTAGCCATTTATCTGGAACGATACCTCTGTTTAACGAAGATCCAATAAAACTACCACTTTTGAAGCCAATGTTGAGAACAGAGGGTCAGAGCATAGGGCTTGACTACGAAAAATTTTTTCTGGGGAAACTAGTTAATAAATTGCGGGGACGAGCAGTGGCCTAATTTGCCACATACATAACGCAATACGACACAATAGGAGACTTCCACTACGAGCTGGCAGAAACATGTGGAGGTTTGGAGCAAGTAGACACGGTCATAGCAAACATGAAGATTAATTGACAGTACGAACATAAAAGTGTCGAAAACTATACACTTCGGGTACAAGAATCACACAATAGAATAATAATGATGTACGATGCAAACCCAGACTTGACAAGAGAGGGGAAGCACAGAAATAAAATGATAATGGAAAAAAAGAGATTAAAGAACTAATAAATGGACTACGTCACCCGTTTGACTGCAAATTACTGAGCACCAACCCGAGATCGCTACGAGAGGCCTCAGTAACGGCACAGAGAATTAAAAGCGAGTACAGACTCCGCGATCTGGTGCATCCGAGAAACAGGGCACAGGTACGACTTGGAGAAAGCGTGCCGCTCGCTGGAAATGACGAATTGACATACCCCTGGGCAACCGAGACAATAGAAGAGGATAACCGCTAAGAAATGATAAAAAATGTCTATACTGTAACAAACACGGTACACACCAAACAAGGGACTGCAAGTTGCTATCAGACGCGAAAAACGAAAAAATGAACACCTTAAATGAGAAAACACAGATAACACAAGCCTACGACTAAGCAGTACCACAGGACGGCGGCATATACTGCGGTCTCAGAAATCACAACGTAAAACAGTGCCAGAATCTCCAGAACGATATAAAAAAACATCAAGACAACAAGGTGCAGAGAAGAAACGGGTGAGCCGGGCGCTCACGCTATGACAACTACATAGGAGCTAACCAAATACAGCAAAATTACACAAATGGACTAGATGATACTTATAATAATTACTACGGAACATACAACAGAAGCAATAGTAGGCAAAACGGGAACTATAATGGATATCGGGGATACAGCCGAGACTACTGGGGGACCAACAACTGTAACAGCACATACAGGGGCAACAATACTCTGAACAGAAGCAACGGTTATTCCTTAAACTATGGAAATAACTATCATAGCGTTTACAACATGAATAACACTAACGACTACGGCAATCAACGAAAACACAACCAAGAAGAAAACCCGCCGTATTACAGAGACGGGCCCAACAATAGAGGAAGTGACCGTTGCCTGCAGCATTTAAACGCCCAAGACGCTTGTCGTGCTCCCAAAGCGTCGAGTGAGTCAAGGAAGTAGAGAAAGAGAGAGAAGAAACTCTGCAGAGAGAGAATATAGCGGCTCAAGAAGACTGGCAGCAACCAGCGGGGTCATATGATGCAAGCATCGAAGGAAAAGGTGTCGAAAAACAGGACATCAAGGAGCAGAAAAAGGAGAACGAAGAAAAAATGTCACTCAAAGCAGACCCAGCGAGGAGCTCCAAAATAGCTGAAAATAGATATCATATGAACCTTATTGATTTACAACCTATTACTAACAGCCCAGAGTCCGAAAAAGAAGCGTGCAATAAAGAGACAAATAAGCCGCTTCAAGCAGTAAAGATTAATACAAGTCGGGTAGGACATACGCCACCCTTATTATGCCTAGAGAGCCCACAACCAAGAAATAAAAGCGCATAATATTACGCGGATACAGGTGCCGAAGTATAAATTATAAAAATAAGTAGCCTCAGAGAAGGCTTATATATAAATTATAACGAGAGAGTGTCGATAATTGGCGTGACACACAGAGCACGGTGCACGTCCGGAACGGTAAAATTGACACTAAATGAGCTGACATGCATGCTGCATGTTGTCCCCAAGGACCTCCCGATACAGGTAGAAGGATTAATTGGATGAGACATACTGGAGGATACGACGGCCATATATGCGCCAAAAATAATTTATTAGTTTTAAGTGGCACCGAGATACCTCTACTAGAGCCAAACGCATTCGAAATCCACGCAAGATCAAAACAAATAATCTTCGTGCATATAAAAGAGAAGTATACAAATATTTTAGTTGGATGTGTACCTCTGCAAAAGTTGAATGAGGGCATTTTATTCGGTAACTTTATGGCAAACAACAACGACAAAATATACGCCAAATGTATTACCTTTACTAACGAACCAATAAAAATAACCGTGCCTCACGTAGAATTGCTAGAATGTGAGATGAGTCACAGGGCGGAGCCGTGCAGCGTCGATGGGGACGACGCCAAAGGCTTACATGAGGCTATAATAGGATTATTCAATTCGAATGAAATAAATAAAAAACGTAGTAAAACCGGAAAAGACGACAAGCTGGAAAATAAACGGTTCTTAATAAATAAAGAAGCAAGGATAAAAGAAATACTAAGACTGGCCGACACGACAGGTTGTAACAAAGAAGAACTACGACATGCGCGTGAATTAATAGAATATTATCCTTTTGTTTTTGGCCTCGACGGAGACCCTCTAAAAGCGACAAGCATGTTAAAACACAAGATACCGACAATAACTGAAAATCCAATTGCAGCAAAAAGAATTAGGTATCCGGCAGCACTAAGACAGCAGATGACCGTAGAACTGAAAAAATTTGAAAACCAAGGCATAATTGAGCCATCCTTGTCACCATATAACACCAACACATGGGTAGTCCCAAAACACCCGGGACCGAATAGAGAAAAACGTTAGAGAGTTGTGACAGATTTTAAACTGCTCAACGAAGCAACAGTTGGTTCGTGCCATCCACTACCATTCCAGAATGATATTTTAAATCACCTCACATCCGCCAGCTACATCACCGTCGTAGATCTAAAAATGGAATTTTTTCAAGTCGAAATAGACCAGAAAGACGCTCATAAAACAGCCTTCTTAGGGCCAGACAAGCACTACTAATATAAGCGCATGCCAGTGAGATGTACAGATTCACCAAACACATACGGGCGTGCAATAACATTAGCACTAGCGGGTTTTTAAGGATATGAGGTAGAGGTTTGTATGGATGACATAATGGTGTTCGCAGAGACAATAGAAGAACACGGAAGGAGGTTTAAGAGGATGTTAAAACGGTGAGCAGAAAATAATTTAACAATTGAACCAAAAAATTGCCAATTTTTGAAGCCTGAGGCGAAAGTATTAGGCCACATAATCGACAACGGGCAAATAAAAACAAATCCCGAAAAAATTCGTTCCGTAAAAGACTATCCAAGACCTACAAACGCAAAGAAAATAAATCAATTTTAATGTCTCACGGGATACTTCCGTCGTTTTATTAAAAATCACGCAAAAATGGCACTATCGATGGCAAAACTTTTACGAAATAGCACGGAATTCAAGTGGCAGGAACCTTAACAAGAGGCATTTGACACTCTCGTTTACGCTCTGTGCAGTGAGCCCGTACTCTTAGCGCCGGACATGAATGAGCCGTTTATAGTTACAACGGATGCATCAGACTACGCAATAGGCGCTATATCAAGTCAAGGAAAAAGAGGCGAAGACCACTCTTGCGAATACGCATCACGCTCTTTAAAAGGTAGCGAACTTCGCTACCAAACGTCGGACAAAAAACTTTTTGCCATAGTCTACGCAAGGAGCAATTCAGACCATACCTATACAGACGGAAATTTACAGTAGTCACAGACCACGAGCCTTTAAAACATTTCCATACATCGAAAACACCAAACCTGCGATTTACGAGACTAAAGGCGGAATCACATGGAGTCGACGTTGTCTATAGGCCCGGGAGAATAAATAAAGTACCTGACGCATTGTTGTGCATCTCGACCCCAAAAGAAGGAAAGAAAAACCCCGAATTACCGCGCAGAGAGTTATACGAACTCGCAGAGGAACAGGAAAAAGAGGGATTTGGTGACACAAACGCTCCACCAGCGAGGTTATACAAGACTAGCACAAGACAGGTGAAAAATTCAATAAGAAAAAACAAGAATAAGCAAATAGAAAATTTAGATTTAGACAAGTCGGACAGCAAGGTAAAGAAAAAGAAGCGCCGGAGAAATAGCAATTTAGGCGAAAATATGCCAAGCAACGACAGTGACGCGGACTTAGAGTCGGAATGGTCGGAGATAGAATCACAAAGAAATAAAACACTAAAAGTAGGCAATGCAACTAAAAAAAGGGATGGACCACGTAAACTTCCAGCACAAGCAGCAAATTAAAAGGATTAGTGGGGAATACAGCCAACTTCAGCAAGCGACAGTGACGAAGAAATTCTATCGCAAGGAGCAATTATTAAAAAACTTGCATGTATACGGAAAAAGAAGAATATGCAGGAAGAGGTAAAGCTTATAAGCACGCCTTTCGTCAAAAGGGACGAAGCACAAAATTTACAACGTAAGACTCGTAAACGCCAGCTAGACACACTACATAGAAAACCCACAGAACTCTTTAATACACCCGAACCGGAAGATAAGTCGAAGGAAATAATAATAGCATACTGCGACACACCGTCGGCCGCGAAGGACGAGGCGGAAAGAGAAAGGGAAAGACATAAACATTAGGGCTGGCAATCGGCACAAGCAAGCCTAACAGCAGAAGCAGTCGATAGAGGAAGAGAGCAGAGAGCCATGGATGCCGTAGAAAGTACGATGACAGCCGCGAAAGAGATAAAGAATGTTAGTAAGGAAAAGAAAGACAGAGAGATTAACCGAGAAATTCCCGACTAAAATAGAATGCAGGTGGGCGAGCATCAACGGCCAGCTATTTCAGGTAGTGAGATGAGTAGCAGAAAAATAAACAATGACGAGCGGATTAATGACTTGCCGCAGGTAGAAGGGCAACCAGGAAAAAGCAGCAGGCTAAACAAAAAAATCGAAGTGATACTTGACGATTCGATGACAACTTTCAAGCAAAAGTTACTGTGGATGTCAAGCGCCAAGATTTAAATGGGAAACCAGGAAAAATAGTCTATGGGAATCTGACGCTACCACGGTTCGACAAAAAGGCGAACCGACGGGAAGCACAGACGAGGACCATATAGAAATAAATGAAGAAGAGGACGCAAGAACTCGAAGAAGCGGGACAGGTTGTGCGGAGCCGCATAAACTACTCGAGATGGTTGATGTTTCCCCGTGATGGAAGCTGTTTTTTTCACGCTTTTATACTTCTATAAGGACAAAAAATATCTACGGGCAGACTCAGAAAGGCCCTACTACAATCGAAATAGTTACAGAAATGTAAAGACCGAAAAAGCACAAAAATAGTCCCTGACGACAGGGATGAGTTTGGCGACAGGGAATGCGCTTTCATATTGTCCCTAGAATACGAGGATAATATATTCATACACTTTTAAGCGACACCAGAACTAACAATTTACCAACATTTCGTAGGTAAAGAGGGTAAACAGTTTAAACATATATACCTCGAGAAAGAGCATTATTAGGCACTACTTAAGAAAAACATAAATGAAATCTCACCACCAATCAACAAGTCGGGTGGTGATAAAAATCAGCATGATTACGGAAAGAAGGACGAATTGAATTGTAGCATCAGTCCCGAGTAAAACACAGATAATAACAACCAACAGAAAGCAACAAGGATTCAGAGGGTGCAATTGGAGACCATAGAGGAATAGAAAGGGATACGGACGATACAGAGGAGATAGCATCAAAAGTACAGGAAAAGCGATTGCTCCCTTCACCTAAACCTCCACCACCGCCGGACCATAAAGGGGCGTCTGACCCCTTACTATTAGAAAACGATGGGGAGAAAACACCCGAGGAACGCAGGTCATTTGCACCGCTACCTCTACCGCCACGAGAGCCGCTATCATCACACAACTCACAAAGCCGGTCCGATGCATCGCCAGAGAGCGACAGAGAGAGAGAGGCAATGATCTAAATGAGGCCCTCGTAAAATCAGACAGTGAGGAAGGGCACCATAGTAGTAAGAAAATGATAAATGCAAGCGCTATTGCAAAATACAGAGCATGCAGAACAAGGCTTCCTCAAGAATTACCACCATGGGGGCCGAGAGAAAATGAGTACCATCCCCACTCCAAAAAGTAAAAAAGTTTAGGAGCTTTCATTCAGATATTTTGATAATTTAATTTTTTACACAATAACGGATAGCGTCCCTGATACCGAAACCATTGATGCATTTTATAAACGCGGCTATATAAACCCGATAGCATTAAACAATGAAACGAAAGCAGTTGGAAACGTTATGCTATCGAAAATCAGGAAGGTACACGTAATACGTATGTACGTGCAGAGACACTTTGACGACACCGCACTGAAATCCGATATAAAAAAATGTTTGGTGGCTCTGAGAGCACTAATTACGGTAAATAAAATAAAAATCATATGGATTGTAAGAGATCTGGCGATTTTAAACATAAGTCAGTGGCAATACTTGGTGGAGCGAATGGAAGAAATTTTTAAAGACCTCAGAGTAGCAGCCACACTCTTCACAAATACATTTATAGCACCGCTGGCTGACCAACGATATAAAGTCATAAAATAATACCACGAGTCTGCACGCGGTGGAAACAAAGGAAAAACAAAACTTACAATAGGATCGCACAAGATTTCTATTGGAGAAATATGCAACCTGACGTAAGGCAATTCGTGCTTGGCTGTAAATCTTGTCAAACCAAGAAACTCGTTCGGGTAAAAACGAAACATGCCATGCTAATCACGGACGCTCCAGGCAGGCCCTTTGAAAGAATATCTATCGATTTCTACGGTCCTGTAAATAGACCCTCGGACCACGGAAACACCCATATACTGACTATTTAAGACTGGCTGAAAAAATATATCGTCCTCGCACCTGTACAGAGAGCAACGGCCAGAGAAACAATTAAATCGCTCACGAACAAATTTATAGCATACTTTGGCGCACCAGAGAAGCTATTGTCAGACAGAGGAACACACTTAATGAATAAATCAATGGAGGAGTTTGCTAGACTGTTCAAAATCGACAAAATGGGAGGCACATCATTTCATCCGCAAAGTAACGACGCTATCGAGAGGATGCACCACGTACTCTGTGAGTATCTAAAAGCCTACATCGACAAAAATGAGAAATTGGATGACTTTTCACCCCTATGTGCCGTTGCATATAATACGTTAGAGCATGAGAGTACAGGATACACGCCCTACGAACTACTTTTTGGACAGAGAGCCCGCATACCATCGAGCTTTAGACGTCAGCGAGAGGACTTAACGTATGGTAAATATGTCGAACAAGTCACCGAGTCCCTAACGGAAATGCGTACCATGGCAGCCATGAAACAAGTGCAAGCTAAATTCCGTTTCAAATACTATTATGATAAAAAATTAAATACTAAGTTCTTTATGGAAGGAGAGTCCGTGTTTGTCCTTAAAGAACCATCAAAGGGTAAATACAACGCACAATCTCGAGTACGTTCTTTGAAAGCAGATAAATTTTCTTTTATTTCTTCATCCAAAATCTGAACACCCATCTTTTGTTCAAGTGCGGTATTTTTAAAATGATGGATCAATTCTTCTACAATAGAGTCCTTACATTTATTCACTTATGTCACTGTACGTGCAATACGTTGCAATTTTTTATCCACACAAGTGGTAATAGCCATAAGGCCAAAAAAGGTGCGCTTCTGCATTACCACTGTCGATCCGTAAGCCTTTTTTTTCAACATCCAGCTTGCTCCTTCTTATCAGCGTGAATATTAAACAATATGGACTTTCTGCCATAAGAGATGGTGAAAAGTATGTCGATATTACTCACGTGTATTTTATCCATTACGTCGATCGCCGAGTTGTTTAAATAATTTGCCATGGTGGAAAAATGGTTTTGGATATAGCTCCACATTTTCGTATTAGAACTTAGTCCTTCCGTAAACTGACTCCTCGAAAGCTGTATAGTTGGTTCGAAGCATTGTTTCTCGGGATCGTAAAAAGTCCCACGGTAGTTTTTTTGGTACCTGACTTGTTTAACTTATACGTGGTGGAGAGAATATTCAAGCTTGAATTCCCAGTATACTCCGGATCATTTTCAAGTATCTTTACATGATCCAAATCTTCAGCTGCATTTAACGATGCTAGGGCTCGCTTCCCACGTCTTGACTCTGTTCGTGCCATTTTTGAAAAACACGCGATATACAAACGGTGAAAAA
>JAPYYV010004915.1:0-16028 GCA_030522625.1 Copidosoma aretas
TAGGATTCCCACATAAGTTTCCTATGTGGGAAAGCAACGTGGCAAAGTCGAATTATTTTATTACAAAAATGAGAAAAAATTTGTTTGCAACTTATTTCTTCAATGCAATATTTCGTCTTTGACACATTGTTTTCCCACATCGGTTCCCCACATAGATTTCCTATGTAGTTTTCCCATGTGGAAAACCCATGTGGGGAACCGATGTGAGAAAAAAATGAGTCCAACACGAAATATTTCATTTCAGAAATGAGTTGCAATTAAATTTTTCTCTTTTTTGTAATAAAATAATTCGACTTTGTCACGTTGTTTTCCCACATAGGAAACCCATGTGGTGTTTGTCTTAAATCCCCACATGGGTTTCCTATGTGGTTTCCAGTATGAGAAACTCATGTGGGAATCCTATGTGGTGTTTTTCAAGCGAGTTGTACTAATAGATGATCGGTGGTGGCGCTAACGCAGCTATAAACATATTCTTGAATAAGGACATGATCTTCAATCTGCCACATTATTAAAATTCATCTACAAGGATAACCAAAAAAGTAAATCCACTACTTCATAAGATCTGATTAACTCGATGTTTTATCATGGAACCAGACTATGTAGCACATATTTGTTCAGTATGAAACCGAGTTGGTCAGATCAAGCTGGAGATAATGTCCATTCACATAGTCTAGATGATGTGCCTCACGTGGAATTGCTCATGTTCACGTTTTGTACCTTCTGTGTCATAATTTTTCACAATCATTTAGATTACTAGGGGCCCTGCACGCTTCGCGTGCCAACCCCCAACTATTAACCAAACATATTAATATCCATTATTTTACAAGAAAAATAAAATTATTAGCTATTTTATAACAGTTAGTTTTCAATTTTTTAATTTAAATTACTTTTTATTCAATTTAAAAAAATCTTTTTAAATTTTCCCGCTCTCAGCTAGTCTCAACCAATCAGATTCCAAGTTATTCTGTCAACGGTCACGTGTAACTGATTCTTTTAGGAGAGATACCTAATTATATGGGTCACTTCATGGAAACTCCAACATTCTAAGGTGGAAAATAACTAGATGCGAACAAATTAAACTTTTCTTGAGTTTAAAATATGTTATGGATTAACTTTTTTCATCTTGTTAAAAAATTTTCAAAGTAAGGGTATCCAAACTAGTTTCTAAGATAATTGAGTTCAAATATCGCCTTTTAATATAGGTTGTAATCGAGTACAGCAGCAACAGCTTTAAAGATATACGTAACAAACCAAACTATTTTTATAAAAAATACTGGGCAAATCTTCAGAATTTCTACTTCATTTCAGTTTCTTCAAATTATGCGTGTGACGGGACAAAATTAAAGACAGTATATTGATGAAAATTTTTCACATTACAAAAGCATGCAGGCATAACTTACAAGACTGTCATTAAACGGTCGATAACGCACTTTATTATATATCACTGATTTTCCACCTTAATTGGTTCGATGAGTTTTAAAATCTTGTAAAACCCATTATTGTCTTGGTCTTGGCATGTCCACTCTTGTCTTGTCTTGATCTTGTCTTGAACTCTTGGTTTGAATTTTCATTTGAAAATTTGAGCCAAAATTTTTTTAATCGTCATTTCAAGATAAATTTATAAAAATGTCTTTACCTGTAAATTTCAACTATAAATGTATTAAAAATCTCTAAAAACAAAGGATTTACAAAAAAAAATTCTGCTATTATTCTAATTGTTATTTATTATAATCGTATATTAAATTGAATTTGAATTGATATTGTTTAGACTTGATCATTCAAAATTTAACTGTCTGAAATACTAGATTAAATCAAACGATATATGCACACAAGACAAGATAGATATAAAAACTAAAACCTTGGGACGGATGATTATAAATTGATCTCTGCCTATAATTAAATACAGATTGTTTTTATTTATTTATTGAATTAGGTTTAAAAATATTAATAAATTTCGCGTTCGAGTTGCGTGCCGTGCTAGTTGATGGGGCAGCGCCACGCATACGCCTCACATGCTTCATATGAACGCTTAATTTTCTGTTATTGCGCAATTTATTGCTTTCGTACACAAAATAGTTGTATCTTGCACAAAAAAGTTTGTGTATAAAATAGAGTACAAGGCTAAATAATACAAGATGAGTGTACCCTTAAAACAAAATTCTTGTAAAATATAACTTGCACGAAACGTGCGTAGTCTGTTCAATTGTAAACAGAAAAATTCTAAACGATAATTCCCCCAATCTTAAAGGTATTTTTAACTATCAATAGGGTGACAATAGTGTACGGCGGATTTTTGTATGCATATCTACCAAACTAAATTTCGTTGAAAAATTCCTATTTGGGCCTTCAGAATTGCCAAAAAAGTACCATTACGGTAATGACAAAGTTTTCGGCTAGATTGAACCTCACATAACGTAGAAAAAATAATTGAAGTATCCTAAACACTAAATTTTCAAAATCCTATTTCACACACCAAAATAGCCCGCTTTTGGCACATGCATATAATATTATGTAGTCAATTTACTGACTTTACTATGCATACATTATTATTGCGTTACTTGTATTAATTATTGTATTAATAATTGCATTATGTACGTAAAAGTTATTAAAAACTACTCTATTTATGTTTTAAGTACAACATAAGTCTACTCACGAAACATAATCTCCATTTTTCTTACTCCGTTGTTGATCGCTCACTGCTCTGTATGAAATACGTGTTCTCTCAACGAATGACTACATCACACTGTGAGCTTAGTCAGCTGAGTGAGTCAGTGGTCAGTGACCTAGTTGAACACGCACTCTGTACTGCGCAATCAGCTGCGCACCTCACCAGATGTTCTGTTTTCAGTGTGATTTAGTCATTCGTCGAGTAAACACGTATGATACTATAAGCAGCGAGCGATCAACAACGGAGTAACAAATAAGGAGATTACGAGGGAGATTATGTTTCGTGAGTAGACTTATCTTGCACTTGAAACTTAGAGTAGTTTTTAATAACGTATACGTATGTCATGTAATAAAAAGACAAGTAATATAATAATAACGTCTTCATATTCAGTTATTTTATCATATAATATACACATAAATACACAGTTAGAATTTTTGTGTAGTTTGCTATTTTACACTTATTATTTGTAAAAATTACACAAAATGTGTACTTTCGTACACATAATAGTTGTACCAGTACAATGGCTAAATAACACAAGATTTGTGTACTCTTAATACGAAATTCGTGTAAAATATAATTTACCCACAACGTGTGTAGTGGGGAGAGTACTGTATAGTCTGTAACAGAAGTTTCCTGTTTATAATTGAACAGCTTTTGAATGGTGTGTACTTTTACTACTACTCAGGACTTTTTTAAAATTAAATTTAATATAGCCATGAAGGCAATACTTATTTCTAGCATTGTTTATTTATAAAGGTAAATTACTTATCAGAAATATGTATTAAAAGTGAACGTATATTGACTTGCATATGATGCAAAATTTAAAAAATGTTATGTGTAACTGCTTTTTTGTACAATATGCATGAATAAAAACTTAATCCATCAGTACATTTATCATCTATGGAAGATATAATCTAAATAAATTAAATCCATCAATTTAGTAAAATAATTATTTATAAATCGGATTTTTTTTTTTTTTAATGCATCATTTGATTATTTTTTGCAGTACAAAAATGGACAAGAATATTGTCAAGATCAATATTCTTGAGGTCACACTCTTGGTATTGTCTTGAAATTCTAAAATGAACCTTGTCTCGACTCTTGTCTTGAAAAACAATACAAGACAAGACAATATCAAGATTACTCTTGTTATCTCGTGCAGCCCTAGTCTACTGTAAAGCATTTTTAAAAGCTTTAACAATGGATTACGGTGATGAGGGTTGGAACAATATAATAAAACTAAAAATTATCTGTTGACACCTCTAAAAGTGAAATTTAATAAATGTGTAGGTCTTGGTTATAGCATTTTAGCTTCTTTTCTACTATCTTACTCCATTACAATCAACGTTTTAGATCAATTATAAAACATGTATCAAGAAAACAGCAATGTACAACTTAAACAAAATCGTATTGCCTGGCTCAGATATAAATAATAAAGTTTTCGGAAAATAACCTATGATATGACTGATTGAAAAAAAATTGATGAAGACATATGAGAAAAAATGGATTTTGAAATGACGTCACCGTTTGGCTTGTGGCGTCACGAGAAAGCATTCAAGGAAGCGACGACGACGAATCTCGCGCTCTTGCATCTGTACTCTAAAAAAAGTCAGTATTATATTATGAAAAAGAGCAGAGTCCTATAGCGAACGAGTGATAAAACGATACATGGAAGGCGTGTGCGCGTGCCCGCAGCATGATAGGACCATCTCGTTTCAGCACTTGAAATTGATCTCACGTGATCGGCACGTGCGAAAATGTTACAGTTATGCGTTGGCACTGCTGGCGAATCGCAAAAAATCACGTTTGATGTATGCATACGCATATGAAGAATTCCGCGGAAAAACAAGATATTTTTGGAGTTTGGCAATAACTGATATTTTTCACAAGACACACCTTCGTCGATGATTTTTTTTTTTTTTTTTCACTGTACGCACATAACTGGTAATTAGTGGATATTAGATACATTTTTCATTTTTTTTTGTGTACATCTTTATTTTTTTAATAAAATTCTAGTTAAAGGAAGTTTTCTTCACAAATGTGCATCTCTCCAGGGCTGTTCCTGGGCCCGAGGGACCGTTGGGACCCCCCTAGTCGGATGCACATGAGTGGCGGACGCTGTTTTTCCTACCGAGGGTGTACCATGGTTCCAAATATGTCCGAGGTAGGAAAAATACAATTTTTGTCCGTTTTTTAGGCATTATAAAAAGCGGATGCTTCAAAGTAATTTCTCACAACATCGTGCTCGCAAAGTAGGCGAAGGAACCAAATTAACTTGACCTTTAAATAAAAAAAAAATTGGGAAATTTTTTTGGGATTGGCCCAAAATACATTAAACAACCTTAATGAAAAATACATCATGAAATTTAAGTAGACATTTGTAACGTGATTATTTTATCTAGTGGAAGAAAAAACAATTGTAGTCTACAAAAGAATTCAATCTACTTTTAAAATCTCAAAATCCTTCTTTTTTACGGAAACCTCATGCTTGCACATATGTCGTATACAAGTACTAACACGACAACTAATGAAACGAGGCGTTACCAATTTTTGTTCATGATTAGAAAGAGATTAGAAAAATTCGAAACATAATCTATTTACTCCGCCAACTAGATCATTGGAGTTATAAATATTGGCAAAAAAAATTAATCTCATTCATATACACATTAAAATATATATTTAGCGATTCGTAGATTAAAACGACAACAGTTGGGATCCAGTGGTTGCTTTACGTTCCGAAATTCACGTATAGGCAGTCAGTTTTCATTTAAATTCAATAAATGACCTATAATAGTTCTCAATAAAAAACCAACGGCAACTTTGCCGATACCCAAAAAATCCCCACATACGACCGTAATTAAATCCCGCGAGTAAAAATAACCTCGACAAGAAAAATAGAGAGAATTAAAAGAGTGTCCCACTCAATTTCCAATCCAAAGCGCCAACAACAACCAACATCCCAATCGACATGACAACGGCGCGTGCTCGCTTCCCCCTCTCCCCTCGATATTTCCCATTAATTTTATCTCGTGGCAGAAGAAGCACGCGCCAGCCGAGCGTCTCCCTCAGCTCCAATGTACGCCGATCCCACTCGCGGAGTAAAAGCCCGAGTGAAAAGTGCAAAGGTCGCTCCCACATACGTGTGTATATATATAAAGCGCCCAATCGCTACGTCAGATCGCCGAGCTTGGCCGGTGGCTCCCGTGATGACGCTCGCGAGCGCAGACCCGGACGACGCGGAGACCCGCGAGGGCGGCTCTGCGTTGATCTCGTTTACTTCGCCCAACGATGCCGGAAAGCGAGTCCCCGCGAGTTCGGACCGAGAGTGCTAGTTGAACCGACACCCTCGCCCTTTGGTGGTGTTCGAGAGCTCGTGGGCAAAAAAAAAAAAAAAAAAAAAAATACATCTTCGAAAATGAAAAACTTTGTCCCCCTGGTGATACTGTTGTGGAGCTGCGGCTGCGCCCTCGGCTCCTGGAGCTCACTGGCCAGTCCGTGGAATAGCGTCTGGACGACCCTGTACCCGAGCAACGCCGAGCCATCACAGGCCGGGGACGAGTGCGCGGGCTGCGCGAAGAGAAGCTTCGACGAGCACCACGACTCCATACTCAACGAGCTGAGGATAGAGTACGTCAAGCAGCAGATACTGAAGAAGCTCAGGCTGGAAAAGCCGCCCGAGGTGTCGTTGAGTCTGTCGACCCTGCCGAAGCCCTTGATCAACGGTCACGTGCTGGACTTCAAGCCCGGGGAGCCGCTGGAGCCGCAGATACCCGCGGAGAGCTTTTACGGGAAGACCGATCAGATCGTGGTGTTTCCGAACGAGGGTGAGTTTACGGGGAAACGGGGTCGAAGTGTCGGTCGTGGAGCGGTAATTTTTAGGCTTTTTATCCTTCTCGGGATGAAAAATCTACCCTCGTAAGATCCGAGTGACGATTGTCAACAGTGCGAAACAGTCTGCAATAATTACAATTATAAACGGCTGAAAAAAAAAAAAAAAAAAAAAAAAAACATTTAATCACAGGTAACAATTATCCAAGCATAGTGTCTTTTATCACGCTGTAAAAAAGATATATTTTCCTCGTAGCACGGTTTCGTCAGGCGAATAATTAGAAATCAACCTAACCTCGAACATTTGATGTTCAGTTGGTGATACGCGCTGAGTCCAAGTAAAATAATATGTTTCGCCGTTGGGACACCACGTTTTATTATGCTGGGACGTGCGGTTTCAAGGATATTTCGTGCTATGTATGAAAACTACCGTGCCGTCAATTTTTATTGATTTAAAATTATTCATCATTGAAATAAAATTTTTCAAAAAATAAATATCAATTAGGAACGCCAGACACATGAAAAAGTATGATAACACTGTAGGAGCTTTGCTTTCTGCGCGCTTCGCGTGCCCACCCCCGAACTTTAAATAAACATATTTAAATATCTTTTATTTCATTTCTCAAAATCTAACTTTTGAATTTTCCTGCTCTTAAAAACTACGTGATTAGTATCAACCAATCACACGACGAATTAACATGTTTCATCACAAGACCCATCAATCTTTTAAGAATGAATGTGTCAATGGAGATTTTGTATAAATTTATGAAAAAAATTCTTCCAAAAACCGTTTTAGCTTTCGTTTTTTTACCTTATTTGATAAACATTGATTATCTCGGAAATATTATAAAATTTAAATTGGATTTTATGTATAGTACATAAAAATTGTATCTACCCTAATTAATTAAAAATTTGTGTACCTCAACATGAAACATCACTAAGAATAAAGTCTCGACCAACAGAACAGGTTTTCCTGCCATGAAACATAGAAGGTGAATCAATGTAGGGTAATCAAATGTTCAAGGTTATGTTTCTATTTGTACGTATCCTGAAAGGGTGATGCATTATATATTTTTTCATACGCAACAAAATCTTGGACGCTTAATATTTGATACTGTTTTGGAAAATAGTATTTTAAAGAATACAAATATTTATCTAGTCAGATTTTTAACTCTTTCAAATGACAGCTAGACTTTGAAAACGAATTATAAGTGATATTAACGATATATCTGATATTTTTACGTTAACTGCCGTTTTTAAGAGTCGCGTGGAAAGTTGTAAAAAAAGAAATTATTACTAGTAACGATCACTCCACAAATATCGCAGCTCACATGCTCGTCTGATAAAATTATTGATATGCTTGTTTTTGAAAAACGGAGGAAAAGATTATACACCTCGAGCTTCTATGCGCAAATAAAAATCCAAGTATAGTTTTGCGAACTGTGAAATGTACGATAGGTCTGCTGATTGCGTAATACATTGCGTTACTGTCATTTTTTCTTACTACTCATAAGCCATATAATAACGATATCATTTTCTTTTTCTTAAATTCGAAAGAGCTCTAATAATGATTATCGATAGCAGCACTGCTATCTTTAGAATTCCAAGATATAAAGTAAAAAGAAAAATTTGACATCATCCATGAAGAAATATCGACGTTCTCATGATATACAAATTTGTCAGTGCCGTCGTGAGCATCGTATTTTACGTACATGAAACAAAGAAGCAGAGGGCTAGAAATGCAAATGCAGACTGTGAATTATGTTCCAAAAGTTCAAAACGTGAGTTCGCAGCAAAGACGTGTACAAACTTTACTTTCGCTGCTAGTTAAATTGAATTCAATCGTTTGACGGATGCGAATACAATTCAACGACTGGCATGCACAAATACTAACTTTTAAATTAAATGTTTTTGTGCAAAGAAAATTGATGTCTCTTTTATTTTGATTTTGTTGTATAATTAGAAATTAAATCATTTATTTAATTTTTTATAGTTCAACATCAGTGCTACATTAAAAAAATTACAAAAATTATGTTAATGACGCTCCTACTATTTTCGTAGCAAGCGAGCTGACTCTCTTTTTTACCTCTTCTTTGTTTACCCGTATTTAGTCACCTACATACCAGACATGCAAGACACCTCACGCTTTTCCGTTGCTCTCGACTCACTTTCTCCGCCAAAGCCAGAGAACAGATGGTCAAAGGGTAATTTTTCATAGGACCCCGCACTCTTGAATATTCCTTTCATTTGGGTATACCTCGTATACGAGCATGCACGTACTGGATGCGTCGCACAACTAGGTAAACAAATGAATCGTATCACCTGACTGTCCTCCTCTTAAGCAAAAGCTTAAGCTTACAAACATATGTTGTCGTCGACGAAGCAATAGCAAAGTAATTAAACGATGAATAAAAATTTAAAAAATTTCATATGAACATGTAAAAAAATATACTACTTTTGAGAAAACAGAAAATCATTAAATTTAATGATGACTGGTCTCCATAAGTCCTTAATTATATAGTCTTGATGTTATACGAATCAACGCAGCAATTTTGCTATTCATCACGTTTGTTAGGGTAGTAGTAAAAAGAAATGTGCAAAACGTAGAATAAGTCGTCACATGATCTTTATCATGTGTAGTACTTTCTTAGATTAATAAATCATACGTGCAAGAGATCGTCTTCTAATAAAAAGTTGCATTGATTTGAACTGCATGACCTCTCAAAGATTCTGTTTTTTTTTTTTTTTTTTTTTTTTTTTTTTTTTTTTTTTTTTTTTTTATTTTTTTTTTTTTTTTTTTTTTTTTTTTTTTTAATCTAACTTTTTCAATCATTAAATAGTTCCTTATCTTATTTTCAAATCTATTTTCGATTTAAAATTTTTTTCTGCGTTTTATTTTTTGTAAAATATTATTACATTCTATAAACATCAGCATCCCCAGTCTTTTTCATCTCGTTTATTTTAAAAATTAATTATTAATATTTTAAATTATCTTGATTTGATTTTCAAATAGTCGAAAAAACTTTAACACCGCAGAACTTGAGAAAAATATTAGGGACTTTTCACGTAATGCAAAAAGTTGAGAAAACATTAATTACTGATTTATGTACAGATATAGTTACTAAAAAACATAAAGACTTAATTTACTATTCAAGTATATTTAAATGTAACGTATTTATAATCAATCCATGGATAAACTGTTTATTCATGTCAATTTATCATTAATTGTATTATGATCATATTTTTTTTTTACAATTTCCATAAAATGTCGACAATTACTATAAAAATCAGTGTTTTAATATAGTTACCCAATGGCATGTTAAAATTTCCAATTATAAGATTTAATAATTCAAAAAAGCCACGCTAAAATTGTATAAAGCTATAACCACTAAAGTACGTATAGCAGTATTAATAAATTATGTCTTGAGTGTAATCGTTTTTTTAAGTAAATTACTTTTTTTACAAAGTATCCTAATAAATGACATGGCTCATTTCAATGAAAGACTATTAGTTATTCCGTTTTAAAATTTCGTGAGAAAATGTATCTAAATCCAATGATAAAAATCATTTTTAGGTTTTCAAATAAAATAGAACTTGCAGTGGAATCCTTAGAAATTATTTTTAAACAAAAAATCTCCGTTACTACGCATACATTTGTTACGGGAGAATTTAATAGCGAATTCCAAGTCACCACAGTATTTTCATTCATTAACGGGCGCCCATTTCACCCTATTATATCGCATGCATAACTTGCATCTACTGTCTTAATAGTTTCAAATTGCAAGCAAACTTTTATTTTCTAATCATGTCAATAATCAAATACACACTAAGTAAAATCATTAAATATATCATTAAGCAATATTAAATTATCTACTTATATGTACTAAATATGTACAATAAAACTTAAAATAAAACTTGCCTGACCAAATCTAGTTTTTACTACTTAATTAAAACAACACGGCCGTCTATCAAATAAAATTAATCCAAATGTCTAAATTTTTTTAATAATTTTAAAGTTTTAATGATAATAGTGTACGTATATATCCTCGAATTATCCGCATCAATAAACAACATGCATGAATTCAAGTATACGTACAAAAATCTTATGACTCGATCATCGGTGTGTACTGAAATTGATGTACTTCTGTTTAGGACACAACAATAAATTAATGCTATGATTTAATCTTGGGAGTAGAAAATGTTCACCATCAATACAAAAACATACTCAAACAAATCAAACACAATAATATTGTCAGTACTAAATCATTGAAAACCAGCAGAACACTGTTATTACGTGATTACAACATTTTTAACCTTAAACTCATTAGCATTTCAATCGGACACTCCAACCCCGCGACTTATCGGCTCTTATTGCTCTCATTTTGTGTTGAAAGCTCCGAGAGTTCCGCCTTAACTCAAATACGCGTGTTTGTGCTCGCGTACACGCCGCGCAGGAGAAACCGTTCGTATCTCCAAGTTGGGTATGATAGTAAATAAACATCCGCGATTGGCTTGCGAATTTCTCTTACTGCGCATTAAAACACGGATTTGCGCTCAATCTCGAAACGCTGTTCGTTGGAAAAGTTGTTGAAAATGTTTTGTACAAGATTTTTGTACATTCAATTATTTTGTTATTTTAGTTAACATAGGACACACATAATTTTAAATTAATTTGTCAATTATTTAATTTCATTATATACCTGTACAATTTTTTTCAATATTATTTATGAGAAATACAGTAAACTTTTTAATAAAAATAGTTGATTATAAGTACCTCAAAAATTGTATACATTTATGATCATTACATCAACAACAATTAAAATCTTAAACTAGGTACTCATTTTATCGATCTCATACATCAATTCTTAAAACTACATGATTTTTGATACACAAAATAAAATAATTATTTCCTCAATTTCAAATTTTGTTGATTAAAATTTTTAACGAGTTATTCAGTTATTTTGAAATTCGTTTACGTAATTTTATTTCCTTGCATATTTATTAAATTTAATAGACATGCTTTTCCAACATTGTGATAAACGTGAAGTTTCTATTTTCACACCTCGCAGAGCCTGCAATCAGATGCCCGGATTGATGCAATGAATGTGAATGTGACACAAGCACGAGTTAATAATTATTAGCACGACTTGTGACTGGCGCCATTAAAGTTTTATCGAAGCGTGTTGACGTTTTTTTTTCCTCCTTGTATACACTCTTTCGCCCCGTGGCAATCAATTGTCAAGGCTCGGACAAACAATAAACTTTTCTAGTAGCTTATCGGCTTATTTAACTTCTCGTAATATTGCCGAAGAAAAAAGTGAATATTTTATCAACAAAAACAGGAAAAAGAAGTAAGCGATATCGAGTAAAATATCTCGTCACGTGCAGTGTAACGTGTAATAAGTATTTCATGACACTGTCTACACCTTACCGACGCAAAGGAAAAAATCAGTGAAAAGTAGGCTAACAAGTAGATTGTGCACCATGAGTTTACAAATACAACGTGAAAAAAGCTAACCATCTATCATAGTCGTGCGTTTGCATTATCGAGATCATTCTATCACGTTCGCATTATTTTTAGGACTGAAAAATTAGTTTTATGAATCGCATCTACTAATTTTTTTGAATTTTTAATAATTTATTCAATTTATTCGTATTACAGCCATCCCATATTCGAAAAAATGCCGCCAGAGCTCGAACCACATAACCGGTTTTAATCCGGCAGTGTGTTTCACCTTTTTCCTGCCGAACGAAATGCAATATGTCGGCGTGATTTCTGCCGAGCTCTGGTTTTACAAGGAAACAGATAAGAACGATAGCTTCAACCAGACGTTCGTACTCTCGGAGCTCGATCACTGGGATCAGAGAGGAAGTTTCGAAAAGAACACCATCATGGCCATTTTTGAGACTACGACTGGAGGTAGGTTATGATATTATAGCATCGATTCATCATCCGTCAATTTTCAGACATTTATTTCCATTCAATCATTTATTCGATTGCAAATTAAATATCAACATCGTGCTTGTTTACTGGGTTTACCATTTTTTTGCTGCTTATTTAACTGGCTGACAGCAAGTGTGATTGCAAAGTGTGAGGGTCGATAAATTTTTTTTTCCATCAAAAATTAAAAGAGATATATTTGAATAAATTATAAAATAATAGTTATTAGATAGTAATTAAGGAAGAAATTGCTTATAGAACATTTAAACCGAATATAATAAAGCCCCTATGGTTGTCTATACAAGTTTTAGTAAGTCAATAACTTGCAATCCAGGATGATAAAAACTTAAATGATAAAAGTAAGAGGTAATTGTTCTTACATAACCTAAAAATGACCAAGCTACGGACCTCACTTTGCTCTTGCATTCCCCACTAACCTTAAAAAACCTCCTTGAATACATTGTTTAAGACGATGCTTTGAAAACAGTTTAATTACTAGTGCCTTTTTAATTGAATCAAAAAAATACAAAAGTACTGTATGAATTCAATTCGATGAATTAGTGCTCAAAAAGTACACGCATAACCTTGATTGTATCTCATTATTTTGAATCACATAAAAAAACCGCATATAAATCTGGGCTAGAAAATAAAAAGAAAGCTTATACAGTCAATGGACAACAAAACAAAAAATTGTTTTCACATATTATAGTTGTTTAGGTTGTTCATATTTTGAACACACTGTATTTCTCAACGTTACAAGCAATCACTTGGTCGTCTGATTGGCATATCTTTTTGTAAAAACACAGAATCCAAAAAGATAAAAAATCTTGTATACATTTGTCATCTTGCGGTATATTTTTTCCCTTTTTACTGTTTTCGAAGATCCCTGACGACTAAAGTTCAAAATTTGGCCAACCAAACGATTGAGCGATTATTTTTTTTTTTTTTTTTTAATTTTTACAAAGAGAAAAATTAAATTTGTCAGTTGATAAGGGTAAAACATATACAGACTGCGCATTTAACTGTTGGGCTTGTGAATTCATATAATATGCTTGTCGCTCTTTGCATTTTATACGCAAAACGTATCGTTGCATCATACCAATTCAAGTGTAAAAAAAAAAAAGTAATATTTTTTGCAATGAAGCTTTAGAAAAACCTCACAAAATTTTTAATTATTCATTTTGCGGTTGACAAAGACCAATGTTAATTAATTCCACTCAGATTCATCCGGTGTAACGAACTCCAACTGAAATTTCCATTACTAACAATAATATCAACAACTATTGGCAGAAATGTCTCGTTCTGCACGGAAGCAAAAATTGTCTTCAGTCATTAGAATTCAATAACCGTAATATCTCAAAGTCATCGTTGAAACTAAACCTTAAGTATAAAAAATCAGTTTCACAATCGAACCAATAGTACACAAACTCATAAGAACCCCCCAAAAAAATGATTGCTCCAGAGGGCTGGGTGAAAACGGACGTGGGTTTCGCGGTGCGCAAGTGGGTGGAGAAGCAACGACTGAACCATTCTATCCAGATAGCCTGCAGCACCTGCACGATAGAACGCAACACTGCACCAGTTTCACTGGAGAAGACTCTCAAGCCCTTTCTCGTCATACAAACCGAACCCTTACCCCAACGCTACAGGCCTAAACGCAACTCCAATTGCCAACCCGATACTAAAGAGTGCTGCAGGGACGAGCTTTACATCAGCTTCGAGGACATTGGCTGGAACGACTGGATACTACACCCGAGTGGCTATCATGCTTACTTCTGCAAGGGGTCTTGCTCGACAGCGGTATCGTTAACCATGAGCGGAACGCATCACAACGACGTTATCAGGGTTAGTGGTGTGTTGCTTACCTTTACGTATCTATTGGCTCTTTTTATGAGATTGGAATTGTGTCTTTGTGACGATTGGATTTGCTTGAAAAGGTCAGAGAGGCCGGTATGTATTCTCCTGATTCAGTGTTTTATGCCCTATTTTGCTCTGAAGTGACGAAATCTCCTGGAAATTTCAGAAAAGATTACAGTAACATTGTCTAATAGAGGTTCCTTCTCAGAATATTAAATATCAGCTGGAATGATTACTAACTCACGTTTGACATTGTATGAGTATTGGGTATAGGTTAGGATACCAAGATTAAATTTAACGGTACCCTAACCTATGATTGTAACCCTTGTACCAAGTTAAACATACGTTCGTACCTAATCATGTCTCACAATTTTGAGAGTTTATACCTATTACATTATAAATTTACTAATAATTTCAGATTACAAAGTATACTTTGGTGCCAAAAAATGTACATCAAACGGTGAATTGTAACAAGACAGACATAAATGATCAAATGATTCTTGAAGATGTAAAAAAATTCAAGAAAGTGAATAAAATCTGTGTAGTTGACACCATATGACTAGTTCACGGTATTTACCCTTAAAACTAGTTAAGACACCATACAATCAAGAAATCCTTGACGAACTATCAAATCCAAATTTACATCACCATGAAATTTGCGATATTTCGCGTGCAGAGGTACAGCGCTTATTTAGACTTATCCCCTCCCTGCCCAACACGTGCACACACTCGAGATGAGAGCTTAATATTCGGGTGGAGATGGAGAGGAAAGAGAGACAAGTTGCTGACGCATGAAAGCACGTCGCGAGATGTGTGTGTATATGTTCTCTTGCATGATTAATGAGACAAGACATTCGCTCGCGTAAGCTCGATGCCGTGACGCTATGCGGCACACGAATTTCAAAGATGACGACGATGACGTCGACGACGCTGCAGACGAGATCGTTTTGAGCAACTGTTATTATGATCGTCGTACGAACGGTGCTGTATAAACTCTTGAACGGATTTGTTAACATGAATTTGAAATCGAGGTTCTATACTCAAAAGAGGCGTTGGGAGTTTAGTTTTTAAAGGATTGATTTGCAAAAACGATCGTACGACCACCCTTCAAGTAAGAATGAAACGGGATTGTTTAATCACTAGTTGAGGATTAGGAAAGCTTGAATGTATTTATCAACAAATAAAAAACGAAATTATCATCTGATTACATAACGGCGAGCGATTAGACGTTTTTCGGCGTAATCATCGGAGCCAAGTATATAACGGACTGCGAGGAGATAAGCATTATTAGATGCTTTTATATCGGAGATGATAAACGCGGTTGACATACCAAACATTCCCCTGTTTTTGCATCATTTTTTCAATCATGAAACAGGTCCATCATTTCTACGTTGATGCATATAATATACATAGCACATTTCCTGTGCAAGGATATATTTACCATGCACAAGTCATTGTACACAAAATGTTATTCACAAGAATTCTTTATTCAGGAAAAAATATTGTGCATGCAAAAATACAAAACAATTGTGAGAAAACCTTTTTATCAATTAACTAGAAACTATAACATATGAAACCATGAATAATGGAAGCGGTAGTCTTCAAACCATTCATTTGATTGTAATAGCATGCAACAATTAGTAGTTTTCGTCACAAAAGTGCGATCGCCTCCAGGGCGATTTTGCGGCCCGAGGGTCCTGCGAAGCAGGCCCGAGGGACCGTAAGGTAGCCCTG
>JAPYYV010004916.1:0-32210 GCA_030522625.1 Copidosoma aretas
TTCTCGGCTTCAGCCGGGCGTATCTACTTATCGGCCGACGCAACCCTCCGAGTTGTGCGTTATATACATACGCACGCCGCAGAGTATAAATGTACGCTATATAACCATTCCATACAAAGTGAGGGCCGGCTCGCGCACGCTTTACAAAAGGTTCGAAGAGATAGAGAGAGAGAGAAAAGAGAAGTTGCGGCTGAACAAACAAAGTTCGGCAGCGCGCACGCGTTCCTCTCCTCTTCTTTCTCCTTCCTTCACTGCGGATTTTCTCATTCTCTCCCTCTATCCATCTATTGCGCGCCCAGCTTCTGTTCCGGCGCGTAGTACGTGCTCTCTCTTTCCATGCGGCTATTCCGCTTTATTTACCACCACGGTTTCAGTATTACGAGCCGGGTCGTCTTGTGCACGTGTAATTAGGTACATCGCCTGGTGCGTAATCTTTTTTACGGACAACAGAGATCAGGATAATATGGACTTACTCGCGTGCTTGGTTGCTCCCTCGTGGCAGTCTGTACGTATTAGATCTTTGGAGTACCTTTTTATATCGAGACTCGAGGTTTTTTAGGCCTACATATGATAGGATCCGGGATTTTCGACCTGATAGCCTTCCCTAAAAATACAAATTATACCAAATTCTAAGACCTTGTGATCATTCCGATACGTATGTGATGCAACAGGTCGAAGGAAATGTATGTAAAAGTAGGGTTTGCAGGCTCTTATATTCAACCCACAGGGCGCGATTTCAGTCCGTGGTAAAAACAATTCCTAATCGACTGCTCGAATTTGTTAGTTACAAATTTGTAAAAATATTGCGAAAATTCAACATGTATTTAATAAATAGCTATTAAAATGTAACTACACTCAGAGAAAGAATCTTTAGAGCAAAGGTGGATTCTTAACTGTTAAGTAATATGACATTGTGTGTAAGAATATTCTTTGATGATTATGAAAATTTCTTTCTTGTAATGGTTCGTTCTCTGAGTGTACCTAATCTCGTTCAGTCAGTAGAAACCTACATCCATCCGGTTTGTCAATTCATGGTCAATAGCTATTGTAACCTATGGTGACCTATATGTAACGTGATTTCAGTAAATTTATTGACAAACCTTATGAATGGATCAGAGTGTCACTGACTGAATGTACGTAGACACTGTATGTTGAAATGGTGTTTGATAGTATACCTAATGAATATAACTTAATTTGTCTCAACAATATATTCTTAATACAAAAATTCGAGTATCTGTTCATACTTTCTTATAATATTAATGACCACTTACTGATATCGTTTAGCAAATGAATAGAAGTAAAGTTCTCGGCGGTGAAACCCTCCATCGAACTCTAAATAACCCAGTAATATATGTATATATATATATATAGATATATGTATATTTATACAGACAAACCTCCCTACTGAAAACAATCTTCGGTACGGCTCTGGTAGGGGTTGCTCAAAATGGACCGCTGTCCCTTCAACTGGGTTACATATTTCTGTTATACCGGCAGGGTATGCTTTCCGTAAATTAAGTACTTGAGAGCCTCTAAATAGACAAAGCACGCGTCAAACCTGCGGAAATGCTTTCTTCAGTAAAGCAATAAGTGATGTACCAATGCAAGGTGGGGCGGTTTCTGGGCTACAATAGGCTTGAGTCAGGATATAAAATAATAATAAATAAGTACAATGAAAGTTAAGATATCCGTTTGGATCAAAAGCAACTTTCAAGTAGAAAGCGTAGAAAAATGGATATGATCAATCAAATAAATAAATAAAAGATATGACTTAAATAATACCTTTCAATAATACTTTGAAAATAGATTTTTTAATTTTTCCTACTTTATTTGCATACATCTAAACTTTTTTATTTTTTTCAAGCCTGTTCAATACACACGCGCGAAAGCCCGACAGATCAGCTCCCCGCAAGACCTTTAGCATCTGTACTAATATGCAAACGAGAGGCTGTTGTTATTTTACGCGAGGCACATTTGAGTCCTCACGTTTGAGAATCGCACGCTGTGCCGATCCCTCGCACTTTGCTAAACCGATTTACCTCCGCGAAATGCACAGTCCGAATCCCTACCACCATATGTGGGTTTTTTCTCCCGTACGCAAGTCTCGTACTTTGTGTCCGACCCTGTCTTTGTTTATTTTAGCGCGAGGCTCGCGGAAAAGGACGAGTTTTCGGGAAGTGCTTTTGGATTGCACGGAAAGCGTTTAAGGCTGCGATGCATGCTTTTAAAAGTTTCGCCGCGGGCTTTTAGCTTTTGTCGTTGGTGGTGAAAAACAAAGTTTTAACGGTTCATGGAAACAAAAAATAGTTCAGCTCGTGATATTTTTCATTAATATTCTCGAAGATCATTAGGATTGAGACTTTTGTACGCACTGTTGTTAGTAACTTAATCTAATTTAATCCATATGATATCTTGATATCAAACAATATATGTTCAGTCTGGTTTTTAATCTAGTTTCTCTAAAGTTAAATAAGCGTTTCATCATGAAACAATAACAAACTCTTTATCGTGTTAGAAACAATGTTACAACGTTACTCCAATCGAATCAGCAACTGTTCGGTTTCAAATAATAGTTATTACAGCGTTCCTGAAACGATTCGCGCTAATAGGATACTAATCAATGATTATTGTTGCTAATCATTACACATCACATCACAACTTTATCAATCATCTTTACAGAGTGTAACTGCTCCTCTTCACTGATTACTGCTTATAATAATTTCGCTTGTCAACCTTTGATATAATACGACAATCAGTTAACCATAGCCAAGGCTCATCAGTTCTCACCAAGACTTTTTTCACCACTGTTTAACGATTATTATTGTTGATCGTTGAGTATAAATATTCATAAACATCTCCATAGCTCGTCACGAATTCATCGCAACTTTTCACTGCTCATCCTAAATTCACTTAGCATGAATTAAATATAATCATCATTTACTATGGCTGATAACGAATTTGCTAAGAACTATTGTTACCTTTCGTTATGATCACAAGTTCATCAATGTTTCCTTCTATAGTTTTCCCAACTTCATTTACCATTTTACTATTGATCAGTGAATCAATCATTACCGTTTACCATTGTTTGGTATTGCCTATCATTGCTTAATACAAATTCATGAATGATTATGAAGTTACATTTTGCTCATCATACGAATGCAACGTCTCATCTCATAGAAATTTCAAATTAGGGATCATACTTGTATTACCACATAATTGTCGTAAGGCTGTAAATCATACCTAATTGTTGAAAGAATGTGAGAAAAATATCACAACGCCCTGGAAACCCTGTGGATAAATGAAAGAGTAAAAGGATCGGGAGGAGGGAGAAAAAATTGACCACACATGCCTTTGAAATCAAGAAGAGTTCCACCGAGTTCTCGATGACATCTACAAATAACCAAACACAATGCCGCTGACGAATCTTGAGAAATTTCGTCTTCCCCGTGGGCTTTTCCTGCTTTTCCCACATGGAAAAGTAGTCTAGGGTACATAGTGGGGCTTACGTGGTGTTGGCCGAGACGAAGAGGGGGAATGGGACGAGGAAATGAAGAAGGAGCTCTTGCTAGGCACACACGTGCGGTAAAGCCCGAATATAGAGTAACGCAGTGGCAGGCAGCAGTCTGATGGCTGATGAAGTTCCACGAACGAGCCACGGCACGGCGGTAGGTTCTGTACACCACGGCCGTCTAGGCTTACGCCTTCCCGTTCCCCGCGCGAGCGTATGATGTTCCTCTGGCATGGTGTTTATCCAGGGAACTTAATATTTTCCGTCTCCTTCCCTCTATCTCTCTCTTTTGTCGTATCTACCAGTCTAGGCCGCCGGGGAGTTCAACTCGGGGTAACTAACTTTGCGAGAGGAAGTTTCCGCTAGGGTTCGTCGGAAATGCGCAAACTCTAAGTATATTAACATTTCGATCGTCCCATTGTCGTTGTCCTAGTCGCTCTATGAATGGAAACGTTGTTTTAATGATATCTATGTGGTGTTAGGTGTTCTCTTTGCTGTTGCTGAATAGCTTTTTTATATTTTTAATTGTGCATTGCCGTGTGTTTGGAACGTAACATATTTTTTTCTGGGATACATTTTGGAATTCGATACGACTATAGTTTCTACAGTTATAAATAATATTGAAACATTGCTAAGCGTATTTGTGATGTCGTGTAAATAAAGAAACTTGATTGAGAATAATTTTTAAAAAGCCCGAAATGTTCGGTCGTGTGTACGGCAGTCATCTGTAAAGTTTGTTTAGTGACAAGAAACTCGAATCCCTTGGATACTTAGGCTATAAGGCACTAGGTGTGCCAATTCTAAATGATTATTATAATTTTGCAAGCTTTCTTTTAATTATATCTCCATTTTTTTTACAGTAAAATTTAATGCTTGAATATTGTTTTCAGCTCTGATTTCATAAATGGAAGTGGATTAACAATCCGAAACATTTATCTAAGTGGTTCAGAGAGGAAAGTTTTGAAATCCGGAGTGTAAATAAAAACCTATCCAGTCTATCTCCGGATGTCTCTAAAAAGAAGACACGTGGAAATACCCCGGACACTGGCAACCCTTCTTGCATACACATTAAAATACATGTTACAAACAATTGTCATCAATCCTGCGCAAACATTTAACTGGAGCTGCTTTCTGTACTAAAAAAATCAATCGCACGCTCAATCAGCAAAGCACAGTATAAAGGAAGACGCAAGAAAGCGAGAAAGTTGGCAAAGAACGCACCCCAGAATCACCACCAGCGTCAACCCTCGTTAAGTCACCTGTGAGCGGAGCAAACCACACCAAAAGCTCTTCCTCGCAGAGGAGACCACGAACGCAACGAAACCTCAAAACGAAACGATCAGCGTCAATCCATTGATGAGCGTCAAGATGTTGTCTTAGGACGCGCGCACATCTCCCCCTTCTCCTTTTCTCTGGAGATGCGCTTTTCAAAAAACCGGACGTCGCGCGCGGGGTCATTCTATACTCGCTCTCTCTCGCTCTCTCTCTCTGTCTCTACCTCCGTTGCCTTTTTCTATCGGCCCGTCTTTTTTCGGCATTATGCACGACGCAGGGCAAAAACGAGAAGAGTGAAGTGGCAGGAAGTGTCAGGGGCTCCGAGAGAGAATATGCACTGCGTAAACATGCCTTTGTCATCACGCGCGCGCTCTGCTGTTCTTTTGGACCAAGTGATGTGTATATATACATATATATGTATGCTGTGCGGATTAATGAAACTGCGTGGGCAGATGTGTGTACGTGGACATGCGGGTGGTGCGTTCGGGGAGAGGCTGTGATTTTGAACGAACCGCCCGATCGAGAACTTGGTCGTGGGACTTTTCAAGTTCAAATGGTGTCACGGAGCATTGTGTGATTTTGAAAATGTGGAATCTTCTTGGTTCTTTATGGACCGGATAAAGTTCCGCAATATCGCGTTCTTAATTAAAAAGTTTTTGTTAAAGAGTCTTAGTTCGATCTCAAGAAATACAAAAAATTTGAATCTTGTATTGGTCTTAAAGAATCCTTGACGTAACAATTAGTGTCTCAATTTTTTTCTTGGTCTTATTGCGGAAAATCTTAGTCTTGAACCATGATACATACAACCATTTGCAAGCTTTTGATATACCATGTTCGGTAAGCTTTATTTTAATCAAATTTTAGGATATTTTCTCTTCAATGTTGACAAAGTAGTCTTCTTGTTTTGTCACGTTTTTTGGCATTATCTTAATATCTTCTGTCTACTATTTCGTCTTTATTTTTCGATACTTGCGACAGTCTTTTTCTGAGTTCTTGTCCGGGTCATCAAAGCAAACACAGATGCATTCTTGCAGTCCAGTTAGACACTCGATCAAAAGCCCTCAAACACAAATCTAGTGATATTAAAAAATACCAAAAACCGTACAAATTACCACCCAGACCTTTTCCTTTTATAATTCACTCGGACGATCTCCACGTCCAGCGCATCGCGGCGTTCTGGCAGCGCGCGCGTCAGAAAAGTCCCTCGAGATACCAGAAATTCTTAATATAAACCTGAGACTGACAGCTTCCTGATGATTTACGCGTCGCGCATACACAAACGCGAGGAGAATACGCCGGGACCCGCGTTACTCAGAAAAAGCTGGAAAGCTAGCCTCCATAACTTTTGCCGCTGCTCGGCCTTCGGGAACGATCATGCGAGATATAAATCGAGATTCTCTCTTCAGACGTAACACCCGGTGTAGTATAGGTGCAGGATCTCATAAAATATCTCAAATCGCACTGTTTAGATAAAGAAGAAGAACAAGAGGCATATGAAGCGCAGGCGCCGCATAAAGACGTTGTGCAGCAGTGAAGGACGATAAGATAGGCAAGTAGGTACGCGGACGGGAGGGAATTTACGATAAATTTGGTGCACCCGCTAAGCTGGAACAACAGAGTGCATGTAAACGTGAATTAAGAGCGAACGCTTGGGTAAACAGGCCTATAGTCTGTGCGTGAATTGGGAGCTCTTGGCTGATCCAGTGCGACGGATGGGCGAACGTGCATGTAGACGTGTTAATGTGTGCGCGTACAATGTGGGTAAATGTGCGTGAGTTACAGCGGGGAGACGAGAGTTACGAGTTTGTGCCTTTGACGTCTTTTTTTGGGATTTAAAAAATGCGTCTCACACGGACGTCAATGAGGATGTAAATTTGGAGATATTAGAGACGAGGGAGATGTGATGGGTTTGGAAAATCTGTTGATATGATTCAATTTAGGGATTCGTGGGTACGAATACATTATTACTCTTGAAATTGAAATTTGTTGGAGTCTACTGATTGATGGTGAATATTTTCTTATTCAACACTTATGTAATTTTTCAATTGACGTTTGTACTCATACTGCCAACATAATATCTCGCATATTCTACTCACTAGCTGATGTATGATTCATCCAAAATCATAATCATCACATGGTGGTGGAACAAGATTAGTTGATTGAAATCAGATCAGCAGAGCCGAAACATAGTTTGGTGCCCGGTAAAAAAAATTATGTTATTTATCACGTGATAAATCACATAAATGATCACATGATTTGCAAAAATCAGGTTAAAGATCAAGTGATTGCACACTAGATATTTTCAATTTTCAGATAAGTGTACAATGATAAATTATTGTTTATCAGCTAGATACACACTTGCATATATTGTTTCAGACAGCTCAAACAAGTTATCAGTACAAAATATTTTTTTCGAAGATAAAATCCTCATAATAATTGTACCATTGTGATTTTGTATGATAAGAGCTGGAACAAGGATTGATAATACATATACTGTATGTATGAACAGTTTTTAATTCTTCGACTTAATATTATGGTGACTAGGCAAAAAATAGACACAGAATATTGATCCAACATATTAAAAGCTTTTTAGATCATAAGAGTTAATCATCACAACTGTCATTATAATTTGCAACATACAAATTACCAAACTTACAGAGTTATGACGAAAAAAAAATACGCTGTATAAGTCTGTTATGGAAAAAAATATTTCATACAGAACTGCCCAGACTACTGAGAACAAATTTTTTTTTCTGTTTTACGATTTAAGTACATCCCGAACACATTGTGACCTTGAGCGGTGTGAAGTCACGGATCGTCGTTTCAGTCGAACGCGCGTACAAGAAAGGAAATACGGACGTATGTCTGTCTGCAGTTTAGCACTGATCTGGCCACACGCGCGAAATGCTTCGATGACTCTTGGGATTTTTTTTGTCCCGAATTGTTCACTTTATTAGCAAGAAGCCCATTATGTGACATTAACAACTTTATTACATTATTTCCTTCACATGATTAACATTTTTCAGTCGTGATTGATTAGTTTTCATAATGAGTCGAAGAATTAAAATGACGCAACGTACAATGTGAAAGTTCTACAATCAAAATCTAAACAATACTATGAACTCAAACAACAGAGTGCGAACACAGTCAATAATCTCGGGATTTTTCACACCAACCCTTTCAGGACGCAAAGAGCCCACGGCATCGAAAACGAACAGAGCACCACCTTGAGGTATGATATACTTCTCCAAATAAACGTTCAACGGTACGGTAACATTTTATCGATATAAAGCTATTCAAGTCACAAAAAAGGAGACAGAACAATACCCAAGCACACTCGCGAGCAGGCCCAATCTACCAACAAAAAACCATATAAAAAAGACGAGCGCCGGAGAAGAATCGAAACAGCACGAGAGCATTGCAAAGAAATCGCTTCTGGTGGTCCCCCTTAGCCTCCCTTTCTCCGTCACCATCCGTTCGGCGCGTGACGGAAATTCAACAAATTACATCATCGAGCTTGCGGGCGCTCTCGTTGCACTAATCCCCCTACTGTGCGCGCGATTTACCAGGAATCTCCGGATCGCGCGGTTGCACAATGCCCATGCGTCTTTTTTACTGGCTGACAAAGGGGAGAGGATGAGGCACGGGGTGGAAAAGTAGGTCGTCAGAGCTTGCCTACCTGTCTACCGAAATCTGGTGGGTGTGTATGTGGGTTATCCTTGGACGCGACAACTCTGTCGTTCATGTATTTATGTAGGTGCAACCCTCGGGACGTTTTCTGTGTTCGTGCAAAGCTACTAAGTACCTGGAGTATAGCTCGATTTTTTTGTGTATAGTGTATGAACGGGATACTTGGTCGACATATTTACCGTCTTCAAATCGTTTTATTACTTTGTGATGAGACACTAAGTAAGATTGTACAGCACTGGAGCTTATTGAAACCCTGAGAAGATTTCGATTTTAACAGTCAATTATTTTAAAAGAGGTTGTACGTGACATGAACCTCAGATGGAACTGGAGCTATAAGATTAATTAAGATTCTTGACCAGACTGGATTTTGTTGTGAAACTCATTTTCTATCTGTTTTTGTATGATTATATGTATAATTATCTGTAATTTGATTATTTGCTTCTTAGTAATTAAATTTTTTTTCAATTACAGCTAATTGTTCCTAAAGAGGCTGAATGCGTTAACCATTGAGACATGGACCTTTTGAAGATAATATAAGAAGCAAATCTATATTCTAGAATTAGCTTTTTTTTTTCTTTTTTTTTTTCGCATAGATTTCCATACCTGCACATAGAAGTTAAGCACTGCCATTTCATGTAAGCATTATTAAGTTTGAAAGTCACTGTTAATGCATGTAATAATATTTAATCGACACTTTGAGACCCTGACGTGGTGCACAATCGCAAAAAAAATATACCACGGAGATCTCCAAAAAATCAAGTACACTATCCACTATTCTGTAGGGCACATTTTAAAAATAATACTCGACGATTAGGAATCATCTGCTGGATTTAACGTATTGCCCTTGCTCCGCCGAACAGTGGGCTCTTTATCAATCAACCAACGCCCAGCAGTAGCTTAGAAAAGTCCCTTTTCGATGTACGCATGCATGAAGGCAGTCACCCAAAAGAATAAAAATGGAAATGAAAAAAAGTGAGACTCACGATTGCGCACACAGTATTAAAATCGACAAAAATATTATTACGGCGAGAGCCTCGTACAGAAACAGTTATTTTTCTAAGGCGCAATAACAACAGCACGGATACTCTCGCGCGCACTCAACACCGAGCCTTACACACGATTTTAGTAACACACGAGTTCATAGCCTTATACGTAGACAGATACAGTAGTGATGGCATTAGCAGCAGCACATCATCGTTTACGAGTCCGTAGATCACGAAAAGACTAACGCGCGCGGCGTAGAGGTGAAAGAAATCTCCTTAGTGGCAGTATAAACGCAGGTAGATGGATCCTTTTTCTTTATCGATCATTTCTCGCCTTCTTTCTCTCATTGTGCTGCACCGCGAGAAAAGTATTATGAGGGTGCACCTATCCCGTGCTAAATACACGACAGGACCGCAAGCACGTGGAGGTGTATACGCAGCATGTACAGTGGATGCACTTGTCTCTGTTTATTATTGTGGGATTCGCAGGCTCGGCCACTCTTGCGTGCGTCTTCCTTTTACTCTCTTTCGCTCCTTTGATGGGAGTGTTTACCTGAAAGCCTGCATGTGCTTGGCTGGAGCATTGGATCTCAGTATACGTAATGCGATGACGAGGTCGAGGAAAGTAGTGCCCCGTTAACTGTTAACGTAATCGTGTTTCGTTGATTTCTCGCAGTAATTTCTTAGACAATGAATTTGATTTTTTCAGTGAAAAGGTGATACAGTTTCAAATTATAGTTGAACCATTCGATACCAAATAAAATCAATTGAATTATAGACCACGCAAGAGATCACAATGTTTCGGATTTCGAAAAACTTTAAATGATTTCATAACGATTTCATAATGATTCTATCGACTATTTTATTAAAAATTACTGACTAAATCAGCTCAAATCATTACAAAATCAAAAATAGATTGACTATGATTTCAATATCGTTACCATTTGATTAGATCTCAATTTACGTATGATAATAAAAGATTTCAATGATTTCGTGTGATTTCAGACTAACATTGTTAAAGAAAGTCACATTAACTTAATAGCCCCTTCTGTTTTACAGTATGATTGAATTTACTATCTGCTGCAAAAGTAAAATCCTCGAGCTATCCAAATCCTTCAACTTGCGTAGACAACGTCAACACGGGCTGCGCAGCCACTTTACGCACGCCTATTATCATAATGGTGAACCCTCTCGAAATCTATTAAAGCATATAATATATAAATGTGTACATATATATATATGCATCACATCACGATCATAATTATGACATCGATACCGCTCCAGTGCGCAGAGAGTGCAAGGACGTCACCCGCAGTTACAGGTGCACACGAACCCGTGGATAATATTATTTCTGTCAACCCATCGCTGCTGCTGCTGTTTATCCTCAGCGCACACGTTACATATACTTGATGCGAACTAAATGTACGCGGGGAGCTTGGAGTTTCCAGATTTCGTATAGGTATATGTATGCCATACAAGACGAGAGAGTAACGTGTACGGCAGAAACGCACACGCGCTCACACTAGTTTGTTTCCTAAGGAAGCAATCTCCGTAGCGTGGAATAACATTTTAGCTCGCCCCTCATAGCTTCCTTCTCTTCATCTCTAGGTGCGCTTTTTTTCCTGCAATACCTGAACTGTGCAATGTAGTTAGGGAACCAGGTAGGGTCCCGTGACTGTTTTAGTTAGGATGGACCCACCATAGTTTTTTTTACGTATTTTTACTTAATAAACACGATTTTCGATGGTGGGTCATTGTCCGAGCCACTTTTTTGTTCTTAACAAATTATGTTAACAGAACAAAAGTATGGTTTTTTGCCGAAAAAAATTTTTTTTCCTATTCTACACTGGAAAAAAGTTGGGAGCGACGATCACTCAAAATTATGGTTTTTTTTTCGAAAAAAATTGTTTTTCCTATTCTACACTGGAAAAAAGTTGGGAGCGACGATCACTCAAAATCCCTCTAGCGGCTCGCCAAAGCTTTGGTTCGACTACTCTCTCGGTTTGGGTGAGCAGTCCACGGTTGGCGGTTGGTTTCCAGTGTATGGCTCATTTTAAACAAAAAGTTGTATCTGAAGCACGTTTGTAAACTCAATACTTTTCTCGTAAGAAAATCAAAAAATTGGGAAAAATGCGATTTTTACGATTTTCGATCTCTTGTAACATTTAGCTCGATTTATGGTTTTTAATTCAGACCCTCTCAAATTGTTGGAAAAACATAGTACTTTAAGCATGTGTTAACGCAAGCTATTTATTTTTTTTTAGTTTTGTCTCACGCGTCTTCGGTTTTTACTTTTAAATATATTTACAGCTACTTTTATGCACAAATTGATATTTAAGATAATCGTGCACATTTAGTCTCAATATTGAACTGAACGAGGTAAGTTATGGATGGACAAAAAGAAAAAAAAAAGACTTGGTCTCTCTCTCCCTTTTACTTATAGGTAAAACTTTTCTACAGAATTACTAGCTTATGAATCTTTAAGGTCATCTAGTCAAGGTCTGATATAAACGCAAAGGATTGATAATGAAGAAAGAAGAAATAAGCCGTTTTGTACGCTCTACACAAGAATTAGAGCCGATTTCTAGCTGTTCTACTCATGATCTAAAACTGCGACAACCAGTTGTTCATTAATGACACTTTTTACAGCATCAGAAATCTACTTATCTCAATTGTATTATACGATATTACAAGCAAACGTTTAAAAACTCGAGGCACACTTTTATGGTACTGAGCATTTGTGTTGTTTTTAGTGTGATAGTAATCTTTGTTATGCATAAGCATACTGGTAATTTTAAATTTCCAGCCAAAACAGGTTACACTTTTTTGTTAATGAAGGAAGTTTGATCAAAGTTTGATAACCATAAATGTAAACCTTGATAATGATACATTAGAATATTTTCAATGCAGACAGGTCAATATTTGATACTAACAAAAAATACTTACTTACTCCAACGCTTCCTGAGTCCTAGAAAAATCCTCCGTGCTTGACATCTTCATCGCTCTAAATAAGTCAAAGGTTTCAAGTGGAGTAAACAAGCTTCTTATATCGCAACTAGGCAGGGTTAGATTGCCATTCCGTACGTTTGTGAGGAAGAGACAATACCAGCCTGCAACCTATAAGGCATCAAGATCTTCAAGTTTAAATGAATGATGATTAGAGATACTTTGGCTCCATTTGAAATATATTGGTTTTCTGTCACCCGTACGTTAAACAATCAGCCTCGTAAAGTAAAGCATATTTTTTGGGCTCTGTTACTGGCATTTATTTAGTCAGCATCTTTACTAAAAATACAATTGTTAATCAGATAGAAGGCTTGATTTGCTGAGGTATGACGTACATGGCCGAAAATGGTACTATGGATAAGCCAAGTCGACGGGACGAATAAAAAACTTAGGTACATTCCAAATTATCCAACATCGAGTTGTAAACTTCATAAGACTGCACTCGAAAAAAGTTGGGAGCGACGCTCACCCAAAATCCCTCTAGCGGCTCGCCCAAGCTTTGGTTCGACTGCTCTCTCGGTTTGGATGAGCAGTCCACCCAAGACGAGAAGGCAGTAGCACCAAGGCCTCTCGGCGTCGGCCTCGGCGTCTGCTCACCCAAGGCCTTAGTGCTGCTGCCTTCCCGTCTTGGGTGGACTGCTCACCCAAATCGGGAGAGCAGCCGGACCAATGCTTGGGTGAGAAGCTAGAGGGATTTTGGGTGAGCGTCGCTTCCAACTTTTTTCCAGTGTGTTACATTTCAGAGCTACTAGATGAGCTGCACCTAACTTTAAGGTTGTTCTGTGGATATCTTGAAAGTATTAAGAAATGAATGAAACTTTTTCTTCATTAAAAGGGGTTAAAACACATAGCGCGTGATTTTATCAAGTTTGGGAAAAATTCTGTCGCTAGAAATTAAGTTATAAATTCAGTTTATATAAAAAGAAAAATATATTACATGATGATTTCCCCAATGATTTTGAGCATAATAATTTTTGTGACTGTAAGTTTTATTTTTATTCATAACATGAGTAAACAAAAACTACCATGATAATGGTTACTAGAATTAATTCAGTTAAAGAATTGCTAGAAGGATTGAGAACAAAAATAAACAATAGAGAATTTTTATTAAAACAAATAATAGATTACCCCTTTCCACTGACAATGCTTATTTTCTACGTTCTCATCGTAATAATAAAGTTAAATAACTGCTATACTTAAGAAACGCTCTCAATGTCAATATTTCTTTTAAATACCTGTGTTCAGAGTACCACAATAGATTCCGTAACAGTACAATATATTTTTATTATTTTTTAAATAAAATTATCATTAAAAATGATTAGTGATGTTTAACAAACTTTTTCAAATATCGATTCTTGTGGAAAGTACTGATTAAGGTAACTGTGACACTGTCTGAGAAAAGTCGTTAAATATACTAAAGTTGCGACAAATACATACGTAATTATTCAAAATATCACAACCTGCGCCTGATTTTTATTATTCACCAACATTATTATTTATTGCTATGTATTTCATATAACTCATAAACAAGTGCAACCTTTTTGCCATACACGTCAACATCTCATTTATAAATTTAATATACTGCGTGAAAGTTCTTTTTTCAAGCAAGCAGCATGATCGGTAGGGAGAAGCTTTAGCAACATTCAAGCGAACTGGGTTTCTAAGTGTTTTCAGCGTGGTGAGAAAATTAGGTAGTTCTTGTAACGATCGCTCCCGAAAAATTGATCGAGCATCAGAGAAAATTTTTTTATATCGAATGAGTTAAAAGTTCTATTAATTCTTTGTATTTTTCAGATGACAAATAGCCTCATACAGTATTTCGTTATTAAGTACCAAATACATCCATCTAATTATTGACCAGTCTCAAATTATCATCAAGTTGTGGCAAATGATGTAATTTTTCAACCAGTACTGTACCAAGTAATCCAATTTTGTTACTAGAAACTATAAGTTAAAATTATGTTTCAAACATGAGATTATGTATGTGAATTTCTTACAACAGTTGAAGTGAATTTTTATTGTCGTAAGATAAGGTATTGTCAGTGATCGTAATATACTACAATATCTATAGTAAACTAGTATTTACCAAATGAACTTGTTATTTATTTATTAATTTATTTATTCCATTCGCAGGTTTAAAATCTTTTTACATACAATTTCCCCACATGACATGCCACGTGATAAACTTATTGCTCTTGAAATTAAATCTAAATTTACGTATTTTACAATAAAGTTTGCCTGCTACAGTTCACTTCCTCTCTTTATTAAAATAACAATGCTCATGCCTACCTCTTTTTCTCGGCTCTTGATCTGGCTGGATTTTGAAATATGCCTTACTTGCAAACACCGTCAATCGAATTCCCTTCCAATAGATGGAGTAGTATTTGACTAACCAATTCTTCTGATTCTTTTAAGCCTTTACTCTCAATTTCCTTAACCAAGTTCTTATTAATTTTTTCCTTCGCTAATTTGCATGTAAAAATATGTTCTATATTTGTGTATTTATATTGCATACCCTACAGTCCGTAATTGCATAACCTTTATTACCAGCTTTGCCTAGACACCCACATCTTAGTTTTGCCCTTTGTTCTTTAATATTTGCCCTCACTTTATTTTCCTATTATTTATCGATTCCTAGACTAGTTTAAATATATTTATAATAATTACAGTAACCTGATTCATCAATTTTACCCCAATCTATTTGAATTTCTTGGTCTATTTTGATTTGCATACTATTCTTCATTTTTTTTCATTTTTATTTTCCCCTCTTCATCGAACAAACCCTATATACCCCCGCCATCCCCGACTTCTTTAAAAGCCTCCATTATATTTTCTCCCTATTTTGATGAATTTCCGTTCTCAATTCCTCTTATCTTTTCTTTGAGACAAATTTACGGCCATCTATCATCCTTCATTTCCGCTATTCCAAGTGAATAATTCCTTGCTCTTACCCCTGTTTCTATCTCCAGACTCTTTCGATCGTCCCCCCTTTTCCAAATAAATGCTGGGGTATTTCCATTGCCATTTTTACAAACTTTCCTTGAACTTTCTCAACTTTTCCCGATCACTCCTATCCCCAAATCTCTGATGCATAGGAACATCTAACCTATACTATTGTATCTAGTAAATACATCCTCCCAATCTTGCCCTTTTCCATAGTCCGTATACCGTGTTTATCGTTTTCGTAACTTCACTGGCTATGTTGTTGACGTGAGTACTCATTGAGTTTTTAGTTGAGAACCAGAAGCCTAAATACTTGTAATTATTTACTATTTCTATGACCTCACCAATAATTATCTATTTTTCATTTTCTTTTCTTCTCCCTACCCTTCTAAAAATTCTAATTTTTGTATTTTTCGTGTTCACTATCGTCTTATTTTTACTTCCATATTTTTCTATATCATTTAACACATTTCGTTAACCTTCCTTAGTATCAGCCACTATCGCTACATCACCCTAGAATTTCAGACTATATATTTCCCCCCCCCCTACCTCATTTTTTTTTCTCTTTTTTTTTTTTTTTTTTTTTTTTTTTTTTTTTTTTTTTTTTGTTTTTTTTTTTTTTAACCCCGCTTACTGTTTTGAACTTTTTTGATATTACTTCGCTTGTGATTATTTCATTTACTGTTTTGCTCTATATACTCCTTACTATATCCAAATATTTTCCTTAAGTTCCTATTTTATTCATTTTTTGCATTAATAGTTCCCTGTCTAAATAATCGAACGCTGTTTTGAATTACCTTCTCATTTTTCAGTTTTTTGTAAACAGTACTGTTTCATACAAATACATGATCTCTTGTGCTTCTCTTTTCCCTAAAACCCGCCTGACTTTTATTTGGAATCTTCCTTTGTTCCAAGTTTGTTCTTAGCCTCCAAATACACTTGTTATTTTCAACTTATTTAATACATCATAATTATTTTATTTATCTTCGTAATTATCTCGGGAAAAATACGTACTTACGTAATTTCATGATAAAAGTTATCATCAGTCAAATTACATGACTGAATAATATATACAATGTTAACTCCAAAATTTAGTATTCTAAATATTTTCGGTATATTTTGAGGTCTTAAAATCTCTGATAACGTTTAGGATAAGATTTGGATATGTCAAAGCAAAAACAAATGGTATTTTTAGAACAATTTTCCAAGCTATATAATATTTTAATAAATATTTTTTCAACTCATATCTTGGAAAGCTTAAATAAAGTTTTACAATCATTGCAAAAAAAAACGGATCAATATGATTTTCTTCAACCACTACTTAAAATATCTGGTTCATTTTTTTTATTTAAAAAACGTAGGGTCAAAATCATACAAAAAATTTAGTCTGAGATCCCATAGATCCCAGTAATGCGTGTAATGGCAGTACATGTGGAAAAAAGGAGGTAAGCGAACTTTGATCTTAGTAAATCATATGAAGTTAATGTAAATAAAATCAAAAAGACATACATTATAATGTTACAAATAATTTATTTAATTATATATAAACGCCATGTCTGAGCCTTATGGCGATCATGAAAAAAAAAAAAAATATATATATGTGTACATAATATTGAAATAAAATAATCAAGTATAGTAGCGAATGATAAGTAGCAACGCGTAAAGCGCGACAAATAGCATTTTATTAAAAATAACGAATACATACATTTCCATTCTACAGCCCTCATCATTATCTAACGATAAGATTCAGCAAAGTACATAAAAGTCTCATATCGAAGTGACGAGTAGTGACATGACTGTCATTTCGAGCTCTTTATTGATGTGTTTTTGTAAATTACTTTTTATATAACCTAGATATACTTTGCTGTAATATAACTTTTCTTACCGTGGGCCCAAAGTGCAGCAGAGCCTTTTCGCCCTCAGGCCGCACTTTGGGCCCGCAAAAATACTTTGCGCCCTAGGGCAGAAAAAATTCTGGGCCCGCAGGGCCGAAAAAAATTTTCTGCCCGTGGGTGCAAAGTGGTTTCAAGGGCCCAAAGTGTGCTCACGGGCGCAAAATTGCACTTTGCGCCCTCGGCAAGAAAAATAATATGCGAGACTCGGGCACAAAAGTAAAACAAGCGCGCCCTTCAGGCGCTCATGTTTGTACTTTGTGCCCTAGTGGCGTAATGTACTATGTCACTGCAGTATACGAGGGTCTTTCAAAAGTATTGCCATGTAATATCTAATCAATCAATTTCATGTGCTAGAAAAAGTTATCAAGAAATTAATAATTATCTATCCTTCTTTCGGGATACTATTTCACAGGCAGTCAGCGTTGAAACTCGAAAGGACTCAGATCTTTGTCGAAAACACACAAAAATTAAATATTGTACATTTAAAACATACGGTTTATTAACTTTTGTAAAAAAATTGGTGGTACCGAGAAAACAGTGCTATTAAGATTTATTTACTACTTATTAAAATGCTTGCTGAAGTAAGTATACAACAAGACCAATCATTTTTCGTCCAATAAATTACCTAACTATTTTCAGTTTGAAACTCGCATTGATACTATATTGGCTAACTTATCAAAAGAAGATATAGAAAGAAAAAAAACGAAATACTTAGAGTTTTCATTCATAAAAATATTTTACTTTTTTAATCGTATACTTGGGTCTGTAACAATGGAATTCGATGAAACTTCAACTGAAAATAATATTCTTAAACGCTGGTCGTTCAAATACTCATTTACTGGGGTGATATATAATACTTTTTTACTTATACTTTTTACAATGATACTATACTTAAACTTACGTGATTCTTTTGCCAAGTGTGATCAAATTAATAAATTGTACTCACTAATTTCTTTACATATTTTAGACGTACTACTTTTTTTGGCAGCCAGTTCTATTTTAATACAAAATATTGTTCAACAAAAAACCGCGATCATAATTTTTACTAAAATTAATGCAGTGAAAGAAATGTTGGGAGGATTAATAACACAGAAAAATAATGATAAATTTTTATCAAAAGAAGTAAAGAACTTTCCTTTTATAATTTTTACGGGTATTTTTCACTTTTTTTCAATAATTTTCTGGTTATATGATCGATATGGTTCAGAAACAACAACAATGTCATTTTTTAACTTGATTTATAACTGTATAATAAAATCAATAATCGTACAATATGTTGTTATAACTATTTTCATAAAACTTTCATTTCGAATGATTAGTTGTTTTTTGAAAAACCTTTTTCCAAGTACATTTAGTGTAGAAAGTACCTCTATATTCAATAGTAACAATATTCAAAAAACATCTACATGTATATTCAAATTACGGAAAATACATATGTCATTATTTGAAATATCACAAGCAGTATCTGATTTCTATTCGTTAACAATATTTTTATCTATTGCTATTCATTCTATATCAATTGTAAACTACTGCAACTCTTTCGTAAATTATGGTATCGTACGACAATCAGATTTAATGAAATATGTGGTGGGCCTTTTCAATATGGTATTTCTGCTTATACTATTAACTTACTCGGCAAATTCAGCAATGAAGGAGGTAATATACTTGTAATTTTATTAATGTGTACTCACAATATTGAAATTGACTAAAATTCTACAAATTACACAGAGTAAACAAATTAACTTAACATTGATTGATTGCTTGATGAGTGAGGATAATGTAGAAGAAAATAATACTACACACCAAGTAAGCATACAAAGCTAAAAATTTTAAATGATAAATAATTCAATAATTATAAGTATATTAATTTTCAGCTATTATTATTTTTTCATCAATGCATGGATGCTGATATTAAATTTGAAGCTTTACATGTTTTTCCGTTAAAGGAGCAGCTACTTGTGTCGGTAAGGGGTTTTTTTTAACATATAAAGATTACGACATAAATATCGGTTTCACTGGTGCAAAGAGTCATGTGATTGGATATAAGGCACGATCATTACCATCAGAAAAGATGTATGTGTTAGTTAGTTGTAGCAGGTAAAATAATACTAACCTAAGCAAAACTAATAATTTGTTAAGTGCTCACAGAAAAATAGAGTATATACTGTATATAATTACATTATTCAACGATACTGTTTTCTTTCTAGACAAAAATTTTGGCTAAAAATGTTCCATCATTTTGTAACTACAGGACTGACTGAAACCGAATTAGTTTTAGTTTTTGTTGGGTTTCATGGTGAGTTTAATATAAGCCCGTTGATGACGTCGTCTTTATTAGGAAAATGAGTCATTTTGTGTAACGATCGTGCCTAAAAATCAATGACTTGATATTAATAAAAAATTTTTCATGTAAATAAAATAAATAAATAAAATGAATATGAAATTGTATTGTTTCTATTTTTTAGATGACAAGCATGCTTGTATCATATTTCGTTATAAAGTACCAAATCCAACAATTCAATAATTAATGGATCGCAAAGATTATCAAGCACTTCCTAATGATATAATTTTTCTACTGGTGATTTTTTAAGTTATCAACTGTTTAGTTGGAGAATATAAACTTAAATCTGATTTCAAACAAAATAACATGTCAGTATCTTCCTTACAATAGCTAAAGTATGTGTAATATGCTACTGCTTCATGTGTAATGTTGTATTTATATGACGTTTCTATCAGTAGAAAATAAAAATACCATATACTTGAAGTAATATCATTTTAATCCTCATAATTGTTCAATTTAATGTTCACAATTATGTGAGATTTACAGTCAACCATTATTTATTCTGTAAATACAATAAATTCACTGTTTAATCACTATTTTCAAAATTAATCATAGTTTATTTTTACTGCGTTAAAATTTAGATGAGCAATAATTGGGACATTGATCTAATATTCACAAGACACATATCACCCATCACAATAAATTGTAACTGGGAAATTCGATTTTCTGCACCTAAAAAATAAATTTCATTAACGGTACTCCGAATATTATTCTTGACCCCTCGAAAAACGATGAAATTACGGAAGCCAGCTGCCAGCTTCATAAATAATAAAATGGAGCTGGTAGGAAAAAACGACGAAGTCAGCGATATATCACCTACACTGCACACAAGGTAAACGTGAGTGAAGCTTTCGATATCACGTAGGTATGTGTATAGTCGAGGAGGGTGGGTAGGCAACGCGGGCTCCAATACAGCGAGGAGTGTGAAAAATAATTTCCTTCGTGCCATGTATATAGAACGACGATGTATCGTAAATAATACACATATATGCCTCGTGGACATATAGACGAGAGCGAGCGAGCGAGCAAGTCGAGGGATGAGTTAACAAAATATTATTCGAGGGATTTCTGTTGGGGGATGATGATGATGTGCGTACGTGGGTATGCCGTGCGCACATTCATGCATACAGGACACACGTCAGACGTATATATACATAGAGGTTCATGTACATATACACGTACATTGGACACACTTCTCGGGTGTATTTTTTTATCGCGCGCGTTTTTCACGGCGTGAAACGTGCACGTAATAATTGCGGTCCTCGGCTTTCATTCGGATGTATAACTCTCGGCTCGATTGGTGGAAATGGCTTTCTATATTATTTAGCTGGTGGCCAAATAAATTATTTATTCCGGTTTGTTTGTTTTTAAATTAAGAGCGCACGCACCGCTCTGGTGCGTGTAAACTGTGCGAACCATCGTGGAAAACATTCGTCGAGATTGTATCATAAAGCGATGGAGCCAGTTAGTTTTGCTCCGCAGCGATTCTTTTTTTTTCCTCTTCGGATGATTTTGTTGTTTTTCCGAGCGGAGTTAAATGTGAATCATCGGTTATCGCGTTCAATACGGGTGGGTAAAAATGGCTGTGATAGGATTCGGTTCGAACGTAAAGTCCGCTCTACACACTTTACGGATCAAGATACTTCGTAAAATGTCTTCAAAATTATCTTGGACGGTTCACTAAGAGAAATAAATGATGAAGATTATAGAGAAAAATTCTAGTACATATTACTGTTCTGCATAGAAAATCAGTCGTATGTTGCCAAAATGGAAAAAGATATTTAATCTATTAAAGGTATTAGAGCGATGTGATTCAGAAGAATTGGTCATTGGCGAGCCTGATATCAATAATAACAAAGAAAAGAAAAAACCGATGTCTACAACTACCAAAAAAAGAAAAAATGTAAATACAGAGGAAACTGTTAACTGCGTTAGAGGAGAAAGAGTTAGTAAAAAAAATAGATAAGGATTCTTATTATTTGTAGTAATAAATACAGAAGAATTGTAAATAATGTTGAAAAGTTATTAATATTTCCAATGAATTTTTGTATCATTATATTAATATAATGCCATGGATTTATGCATCCCTTACTTTTGAAAATTATTGAAACATGGGTTTCTGCCATTCTTGCTATTTTTTTCTTAAATTTGCTACTTCATTCAATTTTCTGGCCACTGCCGTTCATTAAATCACACATCTCCTCCAAGGTATAGTTTTATATTTAGCATGACAACTGGCCCACTAATGATACATAATTGTATATAACTATACATACGAAAACGAGGAATATTTGATAATTTAATGACTAGGGAATAATATATGTCCATAGCAACAGACTGGTTGCTATGGATATTTTCCCCACAGGGAAGCATGGGGAAGATGACCTCTGGGGGACATGTTCATACCTCCAAACACAAGTCTGATTTTGTATGTAAGTTTAATAAACAACACTTACTACAATATTTGCCGTAGAAATCATGCAGTGGGCGATACATTTGGCATACTGTTCAGATACAAGGTAAAGGGTCGATTGTGGTACTTCTACATATTGATGCCTTGATAGTTGTCATGTATGTATTTATATGTACAGGCCATACTGTTGTGATCTAAGCTCTTGTATTTAAGTACAATAAACAGCAACTACTATAGTTTTTTCCGTGAAAATCTTGCGGTTGACGCAACATTTGGCATACTGTTCAGATACAAGGTAAAAGGGTCGATTGTGGTAATTCTACATTGATACCTTGATAGTTGTCATGTATATATTTATATGTACAGGCCGTACTGTTGTGGTTTAAGCTCTTGTATTTAAGAACAATAAACAGCAGGTACTATAGATTTTTCCGTGAAAATCATGACGCATTATTTGGCATTCTGTTCAGATATAAGGTAAAAGGGTCGATTGTGGTAATCTTATATTAAAGTCTTTATGGTTCTCATTTGTATAATTATACGTCATTATGTAGTGATTTTAGCTCTTGGAAAAGTAATTAATGAACCGCAGGTGCTACAGTCTTTATGCGGTTGAAATTATGCGGTGAAAATTATGCGGTTCACGCAGCATTCGGTAAAATTTACCGACGTCAATTGAAAATTAGAGTCAAGGTTTGTAAATTTGACTGTTCCGCCCCTGTAATTTTTATAGTTGAAATTATTCGTTTTACTGTTCAATCAATAATTTTTTTCATTTCCTCAATACACAACTGGTTCACTGTGCAGAACACTAATTGTTACGGTAATTTATCCACGACAATTATGATTTAAAAATCAAACGGATAAAAAATTACCATCCTTAAAGCTTTTCACAGATACCGAGCAAGCTATCAGAAACTCCGGTTCGAATGATAAACCAACAAAACTATTCCGACTCGTTCCCCACCGAGCCCTCGCAATATAACCGAAAGACGCACTCCAAGGTAAGCCTATAATGAGACTCCAACATCAATAAAGTCCAAAGTCGAGACCATCAAACTAACTATATATTCACGGCTCGACAAGGACGATGACGTCGGCAGCAGCGTTAACGAAATTCGCAATTTAATACCTTACACGTACAGAATGGAAGGACGTAAGGAAGGACGAAGGAGCTCCCATGCTGCATGCGCTCTCGGCGGTCGATATTGAACACCGCTGCTTCTGCTGTCGCCAGCGGCGCGGGCGGTGGTGGCGACGGCAGTCGACGTACAATACCCACCTCTACAGAGCACACAATGGAGGGTGTGGCGTTCGAGGATCCGGCTCGTCCTCGCGGGCTCTTCCTCCTTCCTTATCATTGGCTGCCGCCCAGGTGTCTAACATGGCGGACGCTTCTCTCCCTTCGCCCCTGGGCTTTGTACGTATATACGTCTATGCTTCTTCTCCCCTCCCCTTGCCCGTCCCCACCTTTACGCCGGTGCCACCAACCACCACCACCTCTCCCTCTTTTATATCCTACCTTTCCACTCGCTCGCGCCTCTGGGATATACTTGTACTTCTACTGTATCCTACCGTATATACCATCGTGACGGCCCCCCCATGCTACGCTAGAACTATCTGTGACAACGGTTGGCTAGGGGCTATTTCTTCCCTTCCATTGCTTTTTTCGTCCCTCGATTTTCCTGTTTTTCATCCCTGGAGAAGCTGTTGTGGGCAAAACAATTGGTTGGTTTTTAGTGCACATATAATATTGTACTACGTGATCACGATATTGTTTATTATTTAAGAATGAAAATCAGAAAGCGTTTGTATGGTTCTAGAATAGCTGACGGGAGAGGCCCAAAATAACAGACTCAAAATCATCACGAAAGTCTCGTGATACTCATGAATTTTAAGATTGCATGGTGAACTAGAAATTGAGCCCTTTGAAAATTACACATGAAACGCCGAAAAACGATTTTATTATTGTACAAACATTTCTAAATGAAATAACCTTGGCAATTACGATTAAAGATGTTGATCTTTTCGACATCAAAAAGATGTCCAGAAATCTAATATTACTGTTTTTTCTTTTCACAATTATTCATCGCCACTAATCAATGCTGTCCTTACAAATGCACCAAACCAGATCGACTAAAATTAATAATTTTTTTTAGCTTGTGAGATTTTTCCTTCTTTGGTTTTCCCCCTCCTATCCGCTTTACTATGTCGCCGTTCTAACTAACTCGACCATGTCATTACTGAAACGCTCACACTAACACAGTAAATCCAAATATTTCAAAACATAATATTTGAGTGGTCTATTTTTATAGCAGATTGTGAGCACTTGAAGGGTTTAGTTTTGAACGCTTAAGAGTATTGTTTTAAAACGTTCCAAGTGTTGTCATGGTTAAAAATTTGTGTCATAAATCATAAATTAGCATGTTTTGTTTTAAGTCACTTGGATTTACAGTATATCAACTCCAATCCCTGAAATCTTTTCTCCAAAGAAGTAGCTAATAGAATCCATCGGAGCTATTAGAACCTAATTTCCATGTTAATAAAAAAATTAATAAATAAATCTTTGGAAGGAATATTACAACAGTGTAAGAAAGTATCACTTTAAATTTCACACGAATAAAGATACAGCATTAATACCACTTGATCACCATCCCTAAACATTGATACTCAGCATTGCAGCAAACCGCATCAATTACACGCGCTTACGAAGAACCCCCGAAAAATTAATCACCCAATTAACAAGATATCCAATTTGCGACCCCCGAGAAAAGCCCAGCTCAGCACCTCCCGAAAATGAAAAATAAAAAAAAAATCCTTCGCTCAGCCATAATCTCACTTAGCCGCAGGATAGGAACCGTGGATTTCCGGCCTCGCGCGTCCCCCATCAATTTTTTCCTCCCTCTACCTCATATATTTGATGTTTCCCTTGCATCGCACACGCACCTACGTACCCTCTCGATTCCACCTCCAGAGCAGCTCGACGGCTAAGCCGAAAGTACATAGGTAGCTACTTATAATGTGCGCGCATTTTTCAAACCCGACGGGAGTGTTGACTGTGCATAATAATGCCGTACTCAAACATTATACACGACACCCAGGGGCGGGCGTACAGACGTGTACCGAAGAAGATTGATGACGAGGCGGATTATGGAAAGAGCTAATTATGCGCCTGTAAATAAGTATCGTGCGCGGATGTGATTAATTTTTTTTCGAGAGCTGGAGCAGACGAGGCTGGGGGATCAAGCGATTACCATCAGGCTTAGGTTGGGTTTGGAATGATGCGGTTTTTACTAGCTACACGGATGATGATGATGATGATGATTGATCGGTATTTAATTGAGTTTTTTTTTAATGGCTGGATGTCCATTGTTCGTCAGTGAGTTATCGTATTATAATAAGCATATCGTTTTACCATACACATTGAAGGGTGCTTAAACAAGTTTAAAACGTGTAGTACACGTGTATCATCATGATATCGATTAGTGTCTTCAGAACAACTAAATTTATAGTAGACCAGCTATTCCACCAGCTCTGCCAAATCGAACAAATTCTAAAGGTTGTTAAGTGTCAAACAGGAGGGGCTTTCAGTCTATAAACTCAACTGTACCCCCTTTAACAAAATCAATCTTAAATCAACCGAAATCATTGAAATTTTTTTCATTAATATGCGTAAATTAAAATCTAATGCAATAGCATAAATATTGAAATGTTTGATGAATCAATATTGCAATCATATAAAGTCAACTCAAATCATTGGGGAACCAAAAAGTATACTTACTAAGAAATTTTGTATAAGGTAGACAATGAAATCATTATGAAATCATGTTGAAATCATTAAAAATTTTGAGAAATCTGAAATCATTTGTAACTTTCACGCTACTACTTTCACTAGTACGCTATTGTAAATGTCTGTCACAAATTAAACACACTTGCGAGGATATAGTTGATCCATTAGAGGATATTTTTTCAATTATAAATTGTAACAGAGCTGATGGACTAATCCAGCGTAAGTATGATTATTCATCAATCACTCATTATTACGGTGTATTTCGTAAACGTGTAAAAATTTTAATAACACACTTGGATTTACAGTATCATTGTACCACGTGGACACATATCGCATATTTATAAAAACCCCGATTACGTTCTTAAATAAACAAAACAATCGGTTTATAACGTGCTTCCTGGATTTTCCTCAAGCCCCGTTTCCAGACATTGATTCGGAGACACGCACGCGCCCTATCCAGACCGAATAAGTAACGTCGCGAAGAAGTGCAGCCTCGAAAGCCCGTCGTGCCTCGTTAACTCGCCGGCAAATTGACGCGCTCTCGACTATTTCTGTATTTCCCGTCGTCTCGTCTTTTAATTGACGACTTTTCGATAAACACGCTCTGTTTTCACCCGCTAATGTGGGACTAAAAAACACTTTTCCTCTTAAAAACACCTCATTTGCGCGAAAATCTTCAGAAACCCGCAAGCAACGGCAGACAGCCCATAAGTAGTTAGCAAAACCACCGGCCGTCTTGTGCATTTTTCCGTCGCTCCAGCGACATTGGTCCGATCACTGGAAGGACGGGGCTCAATAGGAAAGGGAGAGAGCGTGCGCTAGAGGTTATTCCCGGTTGAACAAACAGAGGTTATATACGGGAACGGATCGCTGGTGCAGTGGCGGCACCGCCCACATATTTATAGATTTTATATCTCCTTTACTTTTCACGGCTGCGCCACCGTTGATGCATTCACGCGCTTTATGCGTGTGCATGCTTTTCTCTTCTTTTTGGTTTCTAGTGTTTTTTGTGGGTTTTTTAGGAATGAGCGTAGAGTCCCGGTGTTTTTCGATGGATCAGAGGAAACTAAGGGCCCCGGCCGAGTGATGGTTAGTAGGTAGTATGAGTGTCAGTGAGACCCTTAATTGATGCTAAGAACAACAGAGCTCGAAAAAAATGAGGGGAAAATACCAGTTTCGTTCGTCGTCCCCTGAAATGTGTTTTTATTTTTTTTTATTTTACTGCTAATTATTTTCATTAGTCCTTTTTTACAGGGTGAAGTGATAATGCAATGGTACTAGATTCGAATCTCGGCCTCTATTTTGTCATGTTTTTGTGAATTAAGTAAAAGAGTTTCGAGTCCATGTACATACAATGAATGATTAAAAAATGATGAGTACAACACAGGAAATATTTTTTGTTAGTTATTACAATGAAAGAACATATTTCTGGTTGTATGAAAAAAGATTCCAATACGAGAAGCTATTCAGTCCGTGAAATCATTTGGAAATCAGTATGAAATCGACTGAACTCATTGGAATAATTTTCAATGTACATACATTGATGCCTAATTATATGGTATAAGGAAGTTTATGAGATCAATGAAAATCGTTCTGGCATTGAAAGTATGAACAAAAAGTAATATCGACATTTTAATTGGTTATTATTTGTCTTCCATGTACAGTACTATTTTAGTAGTGTGTAAAATAACTCAAGAATTCTGCGTAAATTTTTATTTTAGTATTTTATTCAATTCAGTGTTCGAATAAATATTGGAATCATATTAACTAAGCTTTAAACATTATGAAATAAAAATACATCAAGGAATTATTTTTTCATGAGGTAGCCAATGGAATTATAAAATCATCAAATAATTTTAGACATCTAAAATCATTCAGACCTTTTAGGTAAGAGTGAACAACTTCTCGTTCGAATTTTCTGACACCTTTACAACGGGCACGCGATTAAAGGCTACATACTTAAGGATATGAAAATATTTCACTAGTAATATGCATCAGTTTTGATGTACAGCAACAGTATCTATATCTTATTGTTTGAAAACATAACTGTGTTTGGAAAGTAATCAGCATCACTACATTCTACCAGCTGATCGTCCGGGAGAAGCTCGACTCCTCCTTTAAAACAGCAAAAGGGTATAGGACACAACACCCAGTTTTTCTCCTTTACACCAACACTAGTCCAACGAATCTTTGCTCAGTCTGTTTTTTCGTTTGTAATTTTAGGTTTGTCAAATGAGCCAGGAGAAAGGGCTACGTTTATAAGTACAACGACAGAGCTAGCAGAACGAGACCAACGCCCTCCACGTGGATACACCGTACCTGTATGCAAATTCAAAGTGTTTTGTTTGGGTGTGGCAGCGCTTTATTTTTTTTTTTTCATCATCTACGTCCTTGCAACCTTTTGGGTTGTTTATACACATGTGCAGACAACGCGGGTCATCACTCACATATTTATTGCACCGATGCGTTTTGCAATTGTTGATTTGACCCTTTGATTTATGAGGTTTTTACTGGCGGTCGTTCGCTCCTCGTATTACGCGCGATGATGGATTTGCTTTCGCGAATTGGGTTGGATAAATGTTTTTTCATTGGCGACGAGCTGCGTGCAATGAATATTTCAATTGTGGCGCATTTCTTTTTTTGGAAGAGAAAAAGTTTCCTCGATAGCGATATTTTCGTATATTATGCTCTAGATTCTAAATTTATTGTTACATATATTTGAATTAACAAAACACTTTGTCTGTACTGATAATAAAAAAATAGTCTGAACCAGAACTCAAAGCGATGGATTTTATCGTTTATTGTGTACAAAATACGTTTGTTATAACACTAATCTAGCTAATCTATATTTAAACAAATTAATATATTATCATCTATACTTACGTATTTGTATTGAACCGAACAATTTTGTTTAAAATCATTGTCAATGCTAGGTAATTTTGTCAGTTATTTATGAGGTTATTCAACACAGATAAGAGTGTTAAAAATGCTCAACAAGATGTTTTTATTTTCCGTACATCCTTTCTGAATGATTATTTTTTATTAGATTGTTATTATCACATTAACATAATTAATTGTATATTAACATAACCCGATTAAAGACATAAACTTTGTAACCAAAGTTGAAATTACTATGTCACACGCTTTGAAATTAACAGTGGTTTAAAAACTAAACTATTTCAACTAATTTTTTTGAAACGTTTGAAAAATTTGACGAAGAGAACGAATTCTGCTTTCCATTTCGTCTTTCAATCGAAAATTCGACAACGTCATCGCATATGCCGTCGCCAGAACGACTACAAGATTGCGGTTTCGATGGTACACATATGGTGTACGGACATGGCCGCGAGTAAATACACACACCGCAGTACGCATTATTGTGCAAGCGAATGAAAAAGGAGAGTAAAAGAAATGGAGGGACGCGCGCGGTATAACCTATACACAGAAGAGGCCACGAAAATGGGTGCAACCACACACACACACATACACACAAGCGTCGAGGGGTTTGACAATGCCAGCACGCACGCGTTCCGTCTCTTTTTCCCCCGGTTTTGTTATTCCAGCTCGACTTGCTTCTTTCGCGCCATACCGGCGCGAGATCCACTCTTCTCTCTCTCTCTGCCTCTATCCCACTCGCAACCCTCCGTACACTTACACTCGAGGATCCGTGAATTTCGTCGCCCGCAAAAGAAAACATCCCATTCTCTTTCATCTTTCCAGCCCTCGCCCCCCCCCCCCCCCCCCCCCCCCCCCCCCCCCCCCCCCCCCCCCCCCCCCCCCCCCCCCCCCCCCCCCCCCCCCCCCCCCCCCCCCCCCCCCCTCCTTCTTTGTCTATCACTCCTCGAATTCGACGAAATCATTATTGCCTTTACAGATTTCCTCCTGCGACGCTTTTCTCTCCACGTCACGGCTGCTGCTGCTGCTGCAATAGCCTACATCCTGCGTACGCACAGCAGAGACAGGCAGGCACGGAGGTTTTATTGAGCAGCCGCCGATTTTCGCACCTCATCGTCCCCTATTTATCCGTACATTATTCGGCTTGTTTGTTCACTAGTCAGCTCAAAAGGGAGGCTTATTATCTGCGAAAATTTTTTTTTTTCCCTTTCTTCCCTCGCGTGTAAAGAGAACCGAGTTTTTCGAGGAACGGGCGAGCTCGTGATGGGTACAACACGTATAGCACAGCACATATATACGTTGCACGAGATAGAGGAGCTGCTTGAAATCTCGAGAAGCTTAGCGGCGGGCGAGCGTAGAGGAGGAGAAGACTTAGCTCGAGGGGTAACGTAAATGTTTAGTTACTTCCGAGTTGTGTATAAAGTTCATGATATATTTGCCCGACCGCTGCACGCGTTCTGCTGAATCTACTTATTATTAGTTTTTCTTTTCCGCTCTCCGACGGATATGACACGCTTTGAAATATAGGAAGCCTGCTCGCTGATTACGTATTTATCGTATGGCTTGGCTTCTTAGAGAGTATTCTCATACTTTTATTGTTATTCTCGAAATTTGAGTTGATGGTGAATATTTACATGTACTGTATTACTGGAAAACATAGGGTTTTTTTTTTAACTATGGTGTTTTCTTTAATCAACAATGTCAAATCTAGAACTTTCCTCATGCCCCTTAAAATATAGTTATCATACGGTAACAGAACTAAAAAATGAGGTAATACTAATCGGAGACTTTTTTAAGGTAGAACAAAAAGCTCTGTTTTTGATAAACTTTCGTGGTCGAAAAAAAAATATTTATACATTTGAGTTGTGGGAAGTAGCCTATGAGTGACTGTCAGGCTTGGGTATCACTAGTTTTTCCCGTACCTGTACGAGTTATTCAATACATGTATATCATACAGTTTCTACATGTAAGAATATGCTCATACGTCAAAGAAAAGGAATGTAATGGTAGTGACAGACTAACGCCAGCGACATTGTAGGTAAAGGCAAGGAGAATCAAAACAAAATCGGTCAATGAACTTGGCTAACGGCTTTTAACTTTCACAATGGATGGAAAGTATGCTTCAGTAAGCGAACATATATATCTTCTTTTTTATTAAGTTTTACATGCATTATCTCTGGTAAAAGTATTTTATTGTAATTCGATTATTTATCAAGGACTTTAGTGTTCTCTTAATTGAATTCGTGTTTGTAATGCAGATGATGAGTATGCTACTGAATTAGGATTTTTATTTTCATTGTGTTAATTGATGCTAGTTTGTACAAAACTTGTACAAAACGTCAGTTTCGTCTCATTTATGAATTCTGCTTTTGTCTAGGTGCGCTACACAATTTAATTAATAATGAGGTGAGAAAAAAATTGTAAAGTTTTAAAATAGCAAAAAATGTTTTAAACTTTGCTTTGCGAAGTATGCCGATTTATGTAACCCCGGTCTGTTTAGTGTAGATTTATTGTGGTTATTATATTATTATTTTTTCAACGTGTTACTGGAGCGTTCTTTATCTGCCATTTTGTCATCACGTTGATGGAGCGGCAGTTCCACACGTTCAGGTCGCTATTATGGGCTCTTATTATTGTTGGCTAAGTTGAATCAAAATTCTTTTGTCAAAAATATTCAATTCTGCTTATCAGCGCTTCATAAAGGAACAATTGTCAAATTTCGATTGAGTCTTAAGTTATAATTGTTCACGTGATGCGCTTTTCCTCTGCAAAGATAGCTGACAATTGAAAACTAAAGTTCGTTCTGACGAAAAAATCAAAGCTCAGTTTTTTTATTCAATAAAACTTGAGCCAATAAAAGTCAGAAATATTCAATCTAAGTGCAATATTTTTGTTAACAAAGTCCAATGGAAGCTTTTTTTTTGTTAGACAGTACCATTAAACTTTATCTGTGATGATGTACACAAAGAGAGTGTGATAATCCATTCTAGGTAGAGGAAAGACTGTTACACAAAATGCATGTTTATTACCTTGCCTAGGCGGTTTCCAGATCAAGCTTCGTATAACGTTTAGAGGAATCATGGAGTTCGCATCAAAATATGACGAAAATAACCTGTATTTCATTTAATTAACATATGCTGTTCAAGTAACGATTTAAAAATATGTAGATGTTCGTCTACTACGACCGAACAATGGAAATCCGAGAGTACGAGTCCCGTTAGAAGGCGCTGATTTTCAGCTCAAAGTTATACTAATTAAAGCAGACGACAGTATTTTAGTCTAATCTGTATTTAAAACAGTCATACAAAAGTGTAATTTTATTACATATTATTTCTATTTGGTACGTAAAACATGTCTCAGAATAATTATATGAGTAAATTAAAGTGTGTAACAAAATATTTTCCATGAAATTATTTGCATTGCATGATTGTTTTGAATGCAGATTGGACTAAAATACTGTCGTCTGCTTCG